>OMLF01001747.1:5754-23365 GCA_900302615.1 Holocentrus rufus | reverse complement strand
CCTGTAGGCCATCATGCCTTTTTAAGAGTCTTATCTCATTTTCTGATTAACATTCCAAACCTTCTCTCTCTCTCTCTCTCTCTCTCTCTCTCTCTCTTTAACTTATCAAGTATTATTTATTTCTTTGCTGAGATGGATAGGGGATTGCAGAGATACAGCAGCGAGTGTCCTGGCAAGATTTAATTCTTGGCCAGCAAAGACTTGTGCAGCTCCAAAGATTCATCTGTTGCTCTCTCTCTCTGGCCAATTGCCCATTTATAAATTATTGCCTTTGATATTCATTCCTCTCTAAACAGCCCTTACTTCAAATTCAATCACATAAATGGTGTGTAATCTGCATACTACCGTTCCCTATCAACATTATAACAGCTTGTCTGTTACCACGCATTGTAATGGTCTCGTGTTTTGGCTGTATTGACCCAGACATCTCCACACATCCAAGACCATGCAGGGAGTCCACTGACAAGATACTGTCTTGCTTTAAAATGATGGCCAGTCTTTGTGTGAATTGCTCTCCATCGATCCATCCCTCTCCGCAGTCAGTGTCAATACAGCCGGGCGTTTGAGCCAGGTAGGGAACCTCATGATAGGGTTGATGTACCGGATCAGACAATTGACCACAGCCAGAAATCGACAAAGGCTCGGGCAGCTCGGCTGTAACTTGGGACTCATCGGCTTACTGTGTGAGTTCGATTAAAGCCAGGATAAGTGGCATTATCGTAGGAGAGGAAACCACAACATTTGTGAATTTCTTCCTGAAATTCACATTACATCTGCAACAAACACATTAATTCCTCAAAATTCACTTAAAACTCGTGATCATGTCATGGTTGTGACAGTGATATATCACTTTTATCAACACGACTTTAAATTGATTGTTACCAAAATACTTACATAATGCTACAGAGTCATGGCAGATTATGATCGTGGCAGATTTAAATCATGCGATGATGATGATTGTTTTTATTTTGTTATCAAATAATTGCTCCATCCATCAGTCTCTGTTAGAGATAAGCAGTTTGGTGCATCTCAGGACAGGGCCAGCTTCAATCTGATGAAGATAGAGATCGAAGCATCAGTCCATGTTTGTTTGCAACTTTATCAATAAATAAGGCTGAGATTGTGCTGCTCCAGTGATATTCCTTTCTTCTGTTTTCATTTTGTCTCAGTTCAAAGAAGTCCACCCACATCGGCTAACAAGACACAAATTTCCATTCAGTGATCAAACATATAACACAACACAGTGCTAAATAAGTTATGGGACCTTGTAGAGCCCTGCTGTGCTCTATAAGCTTTAGGAATCTCACCAAATTCTGCATAATGACAAATTCATAGTTATTTGCATCAAGTAACGCTGGTGCTGGTATCAAAGCTGGAGGAAAATTGCAAATCCTGTAAAGTAAATCGTGTAAGCAAATAGGCTTATCACTGTCCTGTCGCTAAGGCACAGTGGGCATGCGGCGTAATTTTCATTGATACAGCGGCGTGTTATCACATTGAGACTGTGAAAAGATTTTCTATTCACAAAGTCGGCCTCGTATTCCCCAGGGCTGTGATGATGGAATATGGGTGCAATCTGCGGCACCAAACAATCTCGGGAATCCTATGAAAGAATTTCAGTGCGCTTAATATGCAACAGAAAATTTCATTCATTGCTCATAACTACAATGTAGGGCTTTTAACAAATAACAGGTGTCAGGTATTTGTTAGAAACCCTCTTCTATAGAGACTGCAAATGACCTAGAAACACTTCAAATAATTATGTCTGCTATGTAATAATCTCTTTGACAGAGAGGTTTGGTGAGGAAGATGGCTTTTTACACATTTGGAGTCAATAGCCTGAACATGAGCTGCTCCAGAGCAGGTTGAACATTCAGCCTGAGTTACCATGGTGCACCGCACTGCTACCATGGTGAGACCACTAACCCAGGGTGAAGCCTAAAGTTAGCTCGCTAACCCACTAATCGCATTTTGTGAAACCGGCCCCAGAAGCTGAAGATGTCATGAAAAATTATTGCCACACATAACTGATGCACTGGAGTGTGCAGCTTTTTGGAATTGATCCTCCTTAATTTAACATCAAGCTGTACAGACCATAACAGATCACACATTTACTTTTTGCTTTGCTCTAGCTATAGTTTACATTTTTTTTAATTCAGAACATTTCATTGTTTTTCTTAGAATATGTGAAAAAATCTGCACACTTGTCTCCAATGCAGTTTCACTTGTTTCAGGATTTTTTTCTGGGGACAAGTATAAATATGTTGAAACAGAACAAGGCAGATCAGCCCACTAAGTGTCATTAAAATGACACTTAAAGAAAATTCTGGAAACAAGTTGATTAGAACAGGAAACAAGCAGGATCTGAAGATTTTTTTCACTGGTTTTAAGAAAGATTTTAACATTTAATATGAGACAAAATGACTCGGAAAACTGGAGATTTTTTCGCAGTGTGGCTCCTCCTCTAAAGCACTGCAAATCATACTGTGGTAAAAACAAACAAACAAACAAACTCTATTATGAAGTAGACTTATGATAACAAATAACACGAAACTGTTAAACTGCTCAATTATATATCCACACAAATCCAGCCATGTTTGAGAACTTTTTAAAAGATCTCAGAAAAATCTGGTCTTTTTTTTTTTTTTAAATAAAATGCCTTAACCACTAAACATGCACTACAATTTACTTATGCTTTAGAGTGGAGGGCTAAGGTCAAATGCTTGTTTCAGAGAGCCAAGGCTCTTTCAGCATCTTCAATTATCCATGTCAGACATGTTCATCACCTTGTGAGACAGAGTAAGTCTGCACATATGTGCACATACACATGTCTGTATGCATGAGGGCCACTGTTTTTCTCATGCTTTATTTACACACACACACACACACACACACACACAAAGCATGCACACACTCACATACAATCGTGTTCTAGAGAAAGAAAAGCTTGCAGTGGATTTTGAAGTAAAGGAGAACCGCTTGACAGAAAATTTCTTTTAGCTGACTTTTTGTTTTTACCAGCTTTAAAAATCACTTTACAAAGCATAAACATACAAAACAAAGTATTACTTACAAATTGATGATAAATTAGCCTATGATCAATTAGTTAATAATAAGCAACAACAGAATCTTAGAGTCATTACAGAAAACATTTCCAGCCTCTTTAATGAGCTGTAGAGGGCTGAAAGCTACCAGTGTAGGCCAGTTAATTTAAGTGCAGTTACACTAGAATGCATTTATTAACTTTGCATCAAATACTGAAAATGCAGCTTGCAGGTTTTCTTTTGTATGTCACTAAAACTAATGTGTAGCACACGAATTTCCATTCATATAGGGGAACAGTGTGCTTCCCCTTCTCAAGACCAATTTCCTGCTCCCTGCTGTTTTCTGTTTCCTCGGCTCCAGGGTTCAGAAACGCTCCGGCTTTGAGCATTAGTTTGTGTGGCAATTTAATTCATGGGTGAACTGTAATGTATCAACTGCTTACTATTAGCACTAGAAGCATTTTCTCAACCTTGCTCCTGCCACCGCTGTTGGCAGTGATGATTTGACATGTGTGTGACAGCAAACCATCAGCTGGTAAGCTGTCAAATACGCTTCTTTAACAGGAGAAGAACACTATAGAACTGATGTTACTCCAGGGCATCGGTACAGTGTATTACTTTGTTGGTTACCATACCTCAGACCCTACAGTTTTTTCAGGACTCCACACAAACTGTAGCCCAGAAGTTGGAGAAGTGGACAGTTGGTTTCAGTCCCTGGACTAGGTGGTATAATCTTTCAGAGGAAATTACAGCAGTGCTTTCTGCCAAGAAAAATAAACTCTCCATCATTTCCAATTTCAGTGCAGCAACCCAGTAGCCAGCAATCTACTGGATTGCTTTATGGCACAAAACAGGAAGAGAATGCTGCTCTTCCAGCGCTAACAGAGATAAACTTTTCTGAGCTTATGGTGGAGGGAGTGAAAGGAGAAATGGAAAAACTAGAACAGTCAAGGCTGCACTTGCTGGATCCTGTCCCGAAAAATGTTTAGTTGTAACCACTAGGGTTAGGGTTAGTGTTGCACCATCGCTAACAATTTTCAATGTTGCCTCTAAGAAGCATCAATCAATCAATCAGTAAGTCAGTAAGCCAGTGAGTGACAAACCAGTTTCTAGGCCTACCCCCATAGTGGGGGTCTCGGAGTCAGGCCGTCTTACTTCTGGATTGGCTTTGGTTTATCCTGCTCAGTAAAATGGAGGAGAAAACATTTGACCAAAGAAAAGCAACAGGATTTATGTTGCAAGGAAATGTGTATAAAATGATGCACAAGGCATCTAGATATTTTCTAGTTGATGTAATGCTGCTGTCATAAGACAATGGCATCTTGGATTTGAAAATTTCGCTCAGTTTAAGCCTGATGTGGCTTCAATGAAGCGATACAAGATCACTTGATCTTGGCAGCAGATACAAAATATATATGTGACATAGCTATCCAATATGAAAAAAAGTTTCTCTAACTTTGAAGCTACTTCAGGATAAATTTAAGGGAAAATCAGAGTTTAAGGGAATTAATTGCTACACGCAGCAACTTTGAGTAAAACTGACATATTAGATTTAGTCAAAACAGGACAGGAACCTTGTTTTTTCCTTCCATTATTAGTAATTGAAATTTAGTTGCAGCTCTCCTGTACTGAAAGCTGAATCAATGATGAACACTTGGGACCTAAGCATTTCTGTGCAATCAAATTTGTGTGTGTTCAAGCAAAAGAAAAATCCATCTTAATGCAATAATGGCATGCCAGTGTAGAGGCTGTGTGGCCAGGCCCCGCGGGCACAGAAGGAAGCTCTATCAGGGAGCCTTAATTATCATGTGATGAACTATAGGGCCCCCGGCTGCACTGACACACCCCAAGTAATGTAAATAATGTGATAAGTCACTGGTTGATTCACCCATGACATGAAATCTCTCTTGTGGTAATCTTTCTCTCTCTCTTTCTTTCTGTATTTCTTTCTTTCTTTACCAGAGGGAATGAAATCTTCTCTTCTTTTCTCTTCTCCAAATAACAGTGCATATATGCCACAGCAAACAAAGATCACTGTACAAATTCATCAGTTAACACATTTTATTATATGCTGTTTTTTTTCTATTTGATTTTAAAAATAGACCAAATATTGTCTGATATCTGTCTGATATAAAATAGCCGAAGGCAACAGAAGCCTGCACACTGTAGATCTGCTGCTCATTTCCTTATTCATATCTAAATGTTATATTTGGATAGATAGATAGATAGATAGATATTTTGTATTCTACTTAGTGCTCTGAACAGGTGTTATGGGCCCATCATAACATACCTGATGTGCTTGGTTGGTTATGTTCACTCAGAATCAGAGCTGAGTTTTATGCAGGGGGTTTAGGTGATAGAAGCTGAGATAACAGAGATGTCCTGTCGGCCAGACATACTCGCAATGAGAAACTGACCTGTCATAATGATTAAGCACGGTCCTTGCTTTGTCTCTGCCAAAATTTCTATTAATTTGAACCTTTGTCACAACAATGCAGCAGAAACGATGCCGTTAACACAGAGAACCTCGCGCAGCCAGCAACTGTTCATGCATGACAGCGTCTCAAGGAATCAGTGGAACAGGGGAATGCTTTATTTACCATCCACTGCTTTCATCACAACAGCGATGTGAGGCGTAATATGCCGTTTTAGACTCTTATTTTCAAGTACCTCATTTGATATGATAAATTGATCAATAGACTGAATTCCTTTTTTATATAATTTTTACCTCAAATATATATATTTTTAAGTTCAGTTTTCAAACTTTTACAGTGCAGTGACTACTGTTTATGGACTGTGATGAAACGTGTCACTGATTCGAAATGCAATTCTCTCAGTGTGTCTGTATCCACTGTTTGTGCAGAGCCTCTGCAGAGAGCAAAATACATTAAAATCAATTATATGGAATGCAATTTTTTTGAATTTCATTGCAATAATAAAGCATTTTGACCTAACTGCCATAAATAGGTCACTTGGCAAATGTCTTCAAACTGAAATGTTAATCTTCATATTCTCAATCATTTTTTTTTGTATACAAATAAAAGAGGCAGTGTATGCAAGTTCCTTGATGTGATTTTTGGATTTAACTGATTAAATATGTTAATTAATTAACCAGCCAATTAGATATGGCTGGCTGGTTATAATAATAAAACAACTATTTCAGCCAGAAAAGCTCAACTGACGACTCACTGGCCTCTTACTGATGCTACCAATTACAAACACATATGCTCTCCGAGACTGATTTAATCAACTATATGATGTTTGGCAACATCTGTGGAACAGCTGCAGGCCCGGCTGCATCATGCAAGGTAAACAAGGGATGGTGGTAGCTGTAAGAAGCAGGGATTTGAATTTCCGATTTTGAAAAGAAGCAATTTGTGTTACGTTCACCAGCTCTCATGAATGAAAATGACGAGGGTCTCAGGCTGGAAAATTGAAGGCAGTCGGAGCAGCTGAAGATATGCTTGGTAACCTTGCCTAGAGGCACGGGTAAGAAATAGAATCACCCAAACAAAACAAGCTGGGTGGAACATGAGGATCCTCTAACACTACAGTCTGTGATGTTCAGTGCTTTTCAGGGGTTTGTAATGAAGTGTTGTAATTTGCTTTTTTTTGTGTACCCACTCTTTCAGCCTGCCTGGTCCTCTTCTACTTCAATTGCTAAAATTTAACAGTCTTTCAATAACAAACCAAAGAACAAATGTGAACTTGTTGCATTCAGCTGTGTTATACACGACAGGAGTAAAATAATTATAACTCTGAAACAAGAAGTTGGGGATATTATGGATTCACCCCAACCACCACGGCAGATCACGACTGCAAGTGCAGTAACTTGAACATCTTTTGTTCCCGTCTTTTCAAATTTGCTGTGCATATTCATAACCCGTACATGAAGAGGCCTATTGATCTTGGTGACCCCGTGACTTTTCCTCTACAGCAGCACCACCGCCAAATCTTCAGGGACAGCACGTGTCTAGTTAGTTTTCCAATGTGGTGCTTTACAAATTATTGAAGGTGTAAAAACAAACACCCACCAACTGTCCAAAAATCCAATATCAAACAATATCAAACAGGTTCAACCCACACTGCAGAGGGAGAGAGCAATAATAATCGCTGTTGTAGCTCATCATGATGTTTTCAGTGGTTTACATGTTGTATTTGTTGTTGTCTTTATTGGTTATTTATTTTAACCCCTTAAACCTTGATTTTCCCTTGAATTTCTTGAAGTACATTTAAAGTGCAGAAAACTTCTTTGTTTTCCATGTTGTTCAACAACGTCACATATATATTCTATATCTGTTGGTTGCAGCACTTCACTGAAGCTACATCCCACTTGAGTGAAATATTCACACCCAAGATCCCACTGTTTTATGGCGACACCGTTACATCAAATAGAAAATATCCATATGTCTTGTGCATCATTTTATACACATATCCCTGTAATTCTGTGGGATATATTTGCTAACTAAGGAAACCTTGGGATTAATCTCTACTAGTTTTTTGGGTTTGAACAACTTAATCACACAGCTATGATGAACCCACCAAAACTCCCCATTAACCATCTTGTGTGGCACAAACAGCAAACAAGCTGTACAAATGATGAATAAATTAAACTTAATAGAAAAATGTGCATCATTTACAGTGACCTTCTATGAGAATTACACTGGCCAGACCATTGTCTTTAACTTCCTGTGACTTTTCCAAAATGTGAATATTAAATTTTTCTTGTTCTTCTGGCAGAGGTCATTGCAAAGTTTTTGTGTATTACAGGTACAAGGAATTATTATGAATATAGATTGCAGTTACAGTATTTGCATACATCTTTATTCAATATGATGCAGAATACAAAAATATCTGAAAATTAGATTGATAATACCTCAATGCAAGAACAATGCAAGGTTATAAACATGTGCATCAAGGACAATATGCACCATGTGGCTGCTGCAGACGCACAAGTAGAATTTATCTGCAGATCCAGCTTGAATATGTTAACTGCCATTAAAATTCAGTGTGGCAGTGGACAGTCAGAATGAGTCATTAATAACTTTGTTATGTAAGTTAGTATCATGTATTCTCAAGGAGGACGAGAGTGTTTTACACAGACTGGTCAATAAAGCATTTCAACAGAGAGAGCAATAAATTATTATGTGTTAAGGTTCATAAAGATTTAGCATCTCATCCATCTCCCTTCCTCTTACTCCTCTCTCTCTGTGTGTCTCTCTCTCTCTCTTAATCCCTACTTGTGTGTGTATGTGTGCGTGCGCGTGTGTGTGTAGTCTAAAGTAGGGCACACCGGCTATGCTTCAGGAGGTTTGGGCATAAATCACAACGGTGCAACTGAAAGGAACCAAAGACAGGAACAAGCGCTTTGGTGCTCAAAGCGGCATGGAACACAGCAAGTAACACAGTGGTGAGGAACAGATAAAAGGACTGCAGCGGCTGCACACCCACAGACTGATATACTCTCTGTACAGGCATACTGTATGTACAATGCACACACATGAAACACACTTATGTACAAATAGCCACGTTGGTTAGCCAGTATGATCAATCAATATATAACTCACGGAGGAAAATATACAGACCCACATAAATTCACGCACATCACGATCAATCAGTTCTGAAGATACAAGCCATTCTCATCCATGAAATACCCACCGTTTGAATAAAAAAAGAGGTGTTTATATCACTGCATGCATGTTTGTTTCAGTTGTTCACATGCAAAAATGTATTCAAAATGTGCTTTTAATCTGTGAAAAACAACAATGGAAATATACACTTAAATGTCAAGAAATTAACAGTATTTATGACTGAAAAGAAATCACAAATTTATGTTATGAAACATCCTGAAGCACATGACTCTGTTAGAAGCACTAAAAATAGCTTCTGAGATGACAATTCCAAAGTGTAGTCATGCCCTTTGTGTTACATATGGTGACATTTCTTTTTGCATGATATGAATACAAAAAACAGATGCATATCAAAAATTTGTTCGAGTGCCTGCGTGTGAAAATGAGTTTCAAACCACTTTGACTGGGTAAGTCCACACAGCTGTCCTGCTCCTTGGGGCTGAGGCCTGGGATGACCTCCTGCCTGGTGAAGAGGTGAAATGGTCCCACAGCTGACTCCCCAAACTTTGCAGGTATTGAGGTGCAGGGAGACATGAAACCTCACCAGATCACACAGAAACCATCTGGATTAAGAGGCTGTAGTAGTGATAAGTGGGGAAAAAATAGATTTTGTGTATTTTATGTGAACTGTTCCTTTAAGTCCATCCAAATCACTGAAAATATGAGCAATGCGTGCCAATTTATCGAGTCCTAAAACATCATGCAACTTGGCGAGTGAGTGCCTTGCGTGGAAGCCACCATGCTCTAAAAGGAGCCACTGCTTTTACACAAATGGATTCAATTACTGTCTTTCTACTCTGATATTCTTGTTCTCCCAAACTGCAGCTTGCATGCATATTGTCCATGTTTCATAGCGAGGCGACAGTACAGTTTTCTTGGACTCAGGGGCGTGTTACTGTGAAACAAACAATCACTGAAACCCCTAATGATAAATGAAGCTCTTGTTCGGGTTTCATGAATGTCAAATTGTGAAATTATTTTGCAAATAAAATGAAACTCTAAAATCTGCAAAATCTTGTCATTGGGCAGCTTTTATAAATTTAGGTAAAGTTTTATAGAGACACAGGCTCAAAGTATTCAATTCCAAAATACACTTATATGGGACACACACACACACACACACACACATACACACAAACGACAAACAAACAAACAGAGACACATTACATCTCAAAAGGTGAGAATAAATATTGGTTTCCAAAGGAAAAACAATGAGATATTCCACCAAAACCAAGATTCAATAGTTCAGTAGCAAAAAAGAAGAAAAGTCTTTTGGTCAAAAAGTTGATGTGAGTTGAAAGAAAATACATTAGCATCACGATAGCAGGGTATAATGAGGATGGAGAGGGGCCTGTGCTCAGCAGGAATACCAGGCACAGAGTGAGGGTGCAGTCTAGATAGGCAAAGAAGCGCAGCGAAGTCTGTTTATGAATAAAACATAATATAATAACAAAACAGAAAAAAAAACTTTGTTCCTAAAAACTTGAGTTTGCAGAAGGAAAAAGAAGTTTTGCATTATCCCCAGCTTCTCAGGCCTGGGAAAGTTAAACATCTTTGTGTCATCCTTATCTCTTCCTGCTGAGGGTTTATCACTGCGATAAAAATGTCTGCATGGCAACAGAGCAGCTGCCTTTCAAATTATAAAATATTTTTTTTATCTTATCGCCCCAATCTAGAATTTGTTTGGCTGTTTTGCATATATTCAACTTTTTTGGGGGAAAAAATTCTCTCAAAGACCACCGTTACTCATAATAGCTCTGTTCTGCCTCAGGGATTTTGCAGTACTGATGTAAGCAAACCTTTTATTGAGAGAAAATGCATGTAAAACTCATGCTGTGAGTTTTTACATGTCTTTACATGTTTTACAGTCTTTTTTTTGCATCAAATAATCAACTATGATCAAGAAATCAATCAGTAAAACAAATGCAGTGGTGTGGCGACACTGTTTCCATATCGTCATTTTAGGTTTGGGATTTAATGTGAGTCCACAATATATCATAACTCCACAAAAAGAAAACAAAACAATGCTGAAGACTTACTGTTTTAGAGGCACTGAGTGGTGATGTCGAGCCAATAAAACTGCCCAGCCGAATCCATTTCCTAATGACTTGAAGTACTTCACATCAGAGGGAGTCACTGCGCTGCTGAGGAGAGGAGGGAGGAAGAAAGGAATGGGGGAGAGGAAGAGGAAAGGATTAATGATTGTGAAGGCTGTTCATTCAATAAGAAATTCATATGTATCAGGTTAGTATTCAGGGTATAAATCCTGGCTTGAGGTGGAGTTTGGACTTTGAGACACATTCTGTGTCTAAAAAGAAATAAGATGCTATTTCAATTCCTTCAGCTTAATGGAGCTGGATGGGCCTGCAAGCACAATCCTCGATTTAGTTTTATTTATTTCCTGAAAATTCTGTGATATCAAGCACTTTTTTATCTGCAAGGTAGTTTATGAGTGAGCGGCTGTACTGTTAGTGTCAGCATAACTCTGAAAATTTATGCTGTGTTTGCAAATAATATGTCCAAGCAGAAGCATGTAAACTGAAAATAAGATGGGGGATGAAAATTGAAGCCTGCCCGGTTCCACATGTCACTTAAGGATGAAGGTCGCTTTCCTGTGTTGAATGAAACTGCGATAAGAGCTTCATCCCTGAGACCTACCCAGTTTCTCATGTGAAATGTCGTACATTTCATTCGCTCTTTTTTGCTATGAAGTGTTTTAAAACTAAATTGGAATTTCTAAAGATATCATTTTGATTCATAATTGATAGCCAACTTTTTTCAAAATCTTGGATAAAAGTGTTTAAATGAAAAAGTCTTGGAGATGAGCCTTTATTTCATAGAAGTGATCAAAACTAGATCAGAAAAGACTTAAGAGCTGAACTACTGCATGTGTAAAGCATTAAGGGAAAGCATCAGTGACACTGGAATTTTGAAAGACAAAATTTTGATTCATAATTGATAAACAATTTTTTTTTTTGCTACAAAGTACCCTCAAACTTAATTGGAATTTCTAAAGGCATAATTTTGATGCATAAATGATAGACAACTTTAAATCTTGGATAAAAGGGATTGAAAGAAAAAGGCTTGGAGATGGGCTTTTATTTTGTAGGAGATAAGAGCTCAAAACTGGATCAGAAAAAAACTTAAGAAGAGCTGAGCTACTGCATGTTTAAAAGAAGAAGGGAAAGTGTCAGTGACAAGATAGCTGTTGAAAATAAGTAAAATGCCTGCACTGCATGATTTGAATATCTCTTCAAAAAATCCCTGTAGGAACGCGATCCAGGGGACAGATGGAGGACTTTTTGCAAGTTACTGTCAAGACGCTGTCAAAGCAGCTCATCACAGCTGGACTGGAGACAGAGGCTGAGATCTGACATCTCATCTCTCTACATTTTTGGAAAATATTGAAGATTTTGCACGTTTCACGGAGGCTTCAATAGACTCGAAGAGGGGTGTAAAACTGAATATTGAAAATTAGGGTTTTGATTGCAGATTCAAAATAAGTTCAGAGTCACGCCTACATACTGACATTTTTGATATTTCGTAGGAGTTTTTGCTATTGTTTCCCTACAGGGTTGTTGTTTTTTTTCTTCTTGATATTTCCTTTTTATTGTGCTTCAAGGGAGCAAAAGTATCAAGTGTTCTCAGGCAGGCTCAGTGAAATGCGATCAAAAGGCCTTCGGTGTTGAGCAGAGGCACTGGAGCAGGGCTGGAAGCTGTTGCCAAAAACGCCTCTGAGAATTTGATGGCAGAAGTAGAGGAAACATGCCTGAGCAGACACTTACCACCAACTGTGAGGAAAGGGTCGGGAAACAGGACCTTAAAAAAAAAAGAACTCATGTATAGATGAACAAATTTCAGCAAGTGTAATATTATTATTATTATTTTATTTTTTATTTTTTTTACACACTAACAGTGGCAGAAAAAGTTTTAAATACTTTGCTTGAGTAAAAGTAGCAATACCATAAGGGAAAATAAGTAAAAGTCCTACATTTAAAATTATACTTCAAAAAAACTGTAAGTATTAGCAGTGAAATATAATGACATATGAAAAGTAAAAGTACTAATTGTGAGGAATAGTTCCTTTCAGTGTTAAACTATTGATGCATTAACCTATAAAAGTATTTTAATGTTGTAGCTCTAACTGCTCCATATAAGCGGGTTACGTTACACTCAATGCATCATATTTGATGTTTTGCATGTAAAAGGTTATTCTGCAAAGTAACTAGTAACTACAGCCATCAGATAAATAAAGTGCACTAAAATGTACAATATTTCCCCCAGAAATGAATGTGATGGAGTAATATTGTAAAAGCTCAAGTTGAGTCTCAGCACCTCAAAATTATACTCAGGTACAGCAGTTGTGTGAATGTATTCAGTTACTTAAAAAACAAAAACAACACAAACAAAAAACTCGGAATGGCCATCTACTCCAATGGCCAGGCGACAGACTTTGTCACATTATGAAATTTTGACATAATCGAGACAAGTAGTTTCTATAAATTATGAATGAGTTCACTGTCACTGTTCACTGCAGGATGATGCGACTACTATGACGACCATGCAGAGCGGAGGGGTCCCACCACTGATTAGGAAGCTCAGAGGCTCAAGTGAGTAGAGGTTGGGATGATATTTCATATCAGTTCTATTTTTATTTTTTATTCTTATTTTTCATATTGCTCCAGCGAAGTAACAGCCAAAACTTTTATCATATCTAATATGAAAGCAATAATCCCTAAAATATATATATTCTAATGCCCTACTGTAATAAAACAGTTGCATGATTTATCTGAGCAAAACTTCATCTGTAATAATTTTTTACAGCCTTTTTGGTTCAGTGCCATCAGCGTTACCAGTTAACGTGGAAAGTCTTTTATTTAGGTGAACATGCTGCCTGCTGCTGCTGTTCAATGGTAAAATTTCGAGGACTGAACAAATGAGCCAAATGAGTGCTGAACTAGTTACATAAGCACATTACAGCGGTGTACACACACACACACACACACTCACACGCATGGCTGCACACACAGCAGTGTGCTGCATATTGCTGCCTGCAGTCTATCATTAACCTTGACTGTATTTCCACTGTGACCCCACTCCTGCCCTCCATAAGTGATACTGAGAGCTTTTCGCTTTCTCTCTTGTTCCCTGTCTATCTATCGTCTCCCCCCCCCCTTTTAAAAGTAGGATATGTCAAATATCCCTTTGCATAGGCCTTGTTGTGGGGATGTGCCAGTATGCCAGTATGCCAAAAGCTCTGGAGGCCTAAAGGTCAAGCAAGTTACACTCCATTACACAGCGAGCCAGCCTTGACAGACCACATCAACTTTTGGGGAATTTGGCCTTACCCAACATCTGATGAGAGGAAATCATCTCTGTGGCTTTGATAGACGGCTCTGTCCTGTGTGTGTGCTAACGCTTTAGCAGACAGTATGTTAAGTAATCCAATTCCCCCCTCCCAAAATTGAATGCAGCTAGTTCTTTAAGCATGAACAAGTGGCTGGAAGGACCTGAGGGGTCCCGAGAGGGCGGGAGAAATGCTTTCCGCTTCTTCAGCCGCTACAGTCAGACTTGCCTCGACTGATTCAGTTGAGCTGCTCACAGCTGTGTGTAAAACTGCAGCAAATGTGGCCGGCTCACAGGTGTGAATGTGCATAACCCTCCATCCTCCTGCATCCACTCTGCACTGCTCTAAATAAGAATGTGCTTTTGGTTCGGGTGTTGGTGAACTTGTGCAATACGTACGTCCACATTTACAGTATGTACAGTAGAGTCAGGGTTAGCTCAGGTCCAAGGCTTTAGCTGCAGCGTCTGCTAGCCTAGCCCACGCTAACATCCAGTAAGGGGCAATGTAAAATGCCACTGTCAAACTTCTCACTTGTCTGCACTTATGAAAGACTTTTCTCCACAGCAGCAATGGTCTCCGCTCTCAAAGATTTGTTTGAAAAGCACCGTCAAAATGTACCGTTATCGCTTTCAGACATCACTCATTCACTTCACTCTGTTTCTTGTGCAAATGTTAATTCTGAAAATGGCACAATTCAGGTTCAAAAGAGCTTTTTTTAGCAAAACTTTGGAAACACTTGCCACTGTGGAGAAGAGACTTTCATAACGAGTCACTAATTACAGACAGGCTCCTTTATACGACATTAATGCAGGCTGTCTGCTGCGGTAAACACCCTTGGCCGGAGCAAGATTAGGGTTATTGTTTCAAACATCAAGGAACAGAGTGAATGGAGGGTTGTGGGATTTGTTCTCCTCATCAGCAGACGTATACAGGCTCTGATTTCACTGCTAAGTTGTGCTGATTGCTGCTGTCTTGATTCACATTACCTGCATGACAAGTAAATATCTGTGTGTCGTGTGTGTGTGTGTGTGTGTGTGTGTGGAGAGAGAGAGAGAGAGGGAGAGAGAGAGAGAAACACATTAAACTTGTCAGAGAGATGTTAATTAAACCAGAACCGGCAGCTACAGAGTGGTCACCCGAGGGGCTTCTGTACTTTTGTTCCTAATTTTACAAGGCGAACCACAGACTGTAAAAATGTGTATTCCTTTTCTGCAGCTCAGACAAACCTTGAGGTGCATTGCACACTCCCAATATATTGATCCTTTACTTGCTATAAATGGAACAAATGCACAAATGTGTGAAATGAGATTAATCAGTCAAGTAATTTAACTGTGTTGGCTGTCGCTTTGTATAACTGACCAGGGACACGCACAACAATGCTTTGAAGTAAAACTCAACTATCACAAAACTCAAACGGCATGTTGTTTTCTCTGACTAAAGACACTGATTTAGATTCAATTTCGGCTTTCAGGTCAGATATTGATGAAGGGCAGAGCACGTGTTCTGTCCAGAGATTACGGATTATCATCCCAGTCTCTTAGAGACAAAATAAACAGGCAGGCACTTCACACATGTGGCCTCAGTCCTGTTTCAGAGCACATAAGTACGTTACATAACACTTCTCCAAGGGTACTGTGTCAAGACTGATCAATAAATGATGTCAATCACATTACTGAGAAGAAATATTGTATTAGGTATTGTGCATCTAAAAACGACATTTCACATAACAGTCAAGATGACCTCATGATTTAATAAGATTACACCCAATTCGATTTATTTCTATATTTGTGCTTGTTTTAGCTGAATGAATCATTTAAATGCAAGCGAAGACATCTTTTCCTTTTTTTTCCTTCTTTTTTTCAGTTTTTGTCACGGTACCATTATCACAATTCTCTCCCATTAAAAAAATAAATAAGTAAATAAATAAATATATCCTTTATGAAGGTATGAAATATAATTTTTTAGCTCCACAAATGTTAATGCATCTGTGTGTCTGAGCGTGTAAGTACGATTAAGTTAACAAATGAGGCAGCGGAGGGAGAAGAGGAAGAGGACATGTCAACTGTCAAGTGGCTGTCAGGTTATGTAAATGCGGGCGATGGCAGGAGCACGGCGAGGACACCGTGCTCAGAGAGCTGGAAAAAAATGTGCGTCACTGTTCAAAATCAATCTCCATCGATCCCTGGCAAAGACATGATCTTCCAATACCCACACAGCGCCAGAGCCACAACACCCCTCACAGACACCCAACTCGAATAAGCACAATTCAGCGAGCAGGGGCTGAAAAAAAATACATACATGTTTATTTTACAAGTAGTAAGGGCACATTTTTTTTGTACAAACTGTAAACTAAATACTGTAATAAACTGGAGGGTTATAATCTTTTGACATCACTTTCATGACTGAACAGCAGAGACATGTAAATAAATAAGTATAGAAATAGTCAGTGACTGTTGTGCCTCTTTAAATTATAATCCCACACCGGAAAGAACATACAGCATGTACAGTTTGCTACACACATTAAGGAATTTCTTGAAGATAAAAAGCACTTGTGTTCATCACATCTACATTTTTGAACATCATTGTACAATACTCTATCCCTGCTCTCCCCAACCCAAAATACTGCCATTTATTATTATTATTTTTTTTTTTTACATGAAGTTATGTCGTTGATGTCGAGGTAGGGACTCCGTCTTACAGTAACCTAAGTCAGTTTCAGTAGCTTCAAACGCCGTCATTAATATGCTGCCACCCGCGGTAGGATTGTTCCTCTTCTACCCCACATCTGCCGCATCCCTCGCCCGTGATTGGTCGAGAAGGGATCCTGCACTGTCAGGTTTGCTTAAGTCGTCAGGCGTCGTGTCACGGCAGAGATTGAGAAACCCGATGTCCTGTCACCAAACTCCCCAAAGCAACTTGTAGGGCGGCCTGGAGGAAAACACTCCAGATCAAACAAAACATTTTGCTTGTGGGACTGTTGCCAGACATCACCCATCTCCAATATCAAAGCAGTGGCAGCTGGACAGATGACTCACCGACTTGACAAGGTGAGGACTGGCAAATTACACATGGAGCCAAAATACAGCAGAGATCACTGCAGCGCTCGGCTGCATTTCTATAAATGTATACATACAGCCTATATGAAACACTATGGTAAACTTGTAAATTCCAATACAACATCATGAGTGGCAGGATGTATCTCTGTATCTCTTCCTACAAATGTCAATCCTTTAAATTGTCCATAAGAAAAGAAAATGAAACCCGAAAATTTCAGCTTATAAAACACTGGTTAAATCACAGCATAAGCTACAGTACAGCCACATTCAGCCAAAAAGAAGTATTTTGGCAACAGCAATTATAATAATGACAATTATAGTAATATTTGCAAAATTTTCCGGCTCTGCACTGCCAGGTGTGGCAGGATACAGCGCTGTGACACAAACTGCTGAGAGGAAACAGTAAGCAATGTCTGTTTAATAATAAACTCTATCTGTGTTAACATCACCATGGCTCATCAAGTCGACAGACCCAGCCAGGAGGTGAGAGAGAGAGAGAGAGAGAGAGAGAGAGAGAGAGAGAGAGGAGAGAGA
>OMLF01001737.1:5781-22411 GCA_900302615.1 Holocentrus rufus | reverse complement strand
AATAATAAAAACAGTATGCGCAAAGTTTACCTAATTTTGTAGTGACAATATAAAGGCTGACTTACCAGATGCTGGTCTTCAGGAGAACTGATTCTGTGTAACAAGACGGAAATTAATCCTGGCACACACCCGGAAAAATGTCTTTTGTGATTCAAAAGCTCGATATAATAGCTACAATGTTTCACGGTGTCTAAAACACCTTCACCTGACTGTACAAAAACAAGCCTTCAAGTTTAAAATCGGGTCAAACCATTTTGTCCGTGACGGGAGGGGGAAGCGTCGTTAAAATTACAGGCTTGTTTACGACATTGCACTCAGATTAAACTAGTTTTTCTGAATCCGATTCAATACAATCCAGGGGTCTAACTGTATTGATTATCTGACTTTTATTCATTCCTACGCATTTTACTGACAAAGTCTGGTGGCTGAACATGGTTTGGTCCATGCTTAAATCAAAACAGTGGGCGTGCCATTACTGTACGTTTCTGTTTTTTTTTCTCCCAGTTTGCTTTGCTTGTATCCGCCCCCTCTCGCTTGGTCGTGTTTTACTACCCCAAATACTGCGGCATATTGTTTTTAAAGAAAACTCACGATTCTGGTTTCTTTTTTCATGTGCCGCCATTGCAGCATAAAGAGAACAGAGTGGAAAATAGGCCGCATGTGTGTGTTGGCCAAATTGTATGAGACGTACAACGTGGAAAATCATTTCAACAGCTGGAAATTTCCTGGTTCATCAGAGCCAGGGACTTCCAATGGCAACCAGAAGGGGTCAAAGCCTTGTAACTGGCGATGGTTGATGCTAACATGGCCCCAAGATAATAAAAATGTTAAATAACTGCCTCCCTTCTCACACATACATGCCCACACAGACACAAAAAGTGAGACAAAACTGTGTTGCAGGTTTTTCATTTTTTATCATTGAAAAAATGTTGCGTAACAAATCCTTTTTTGATAAACACAAGCATTTGACAAAGCATTATCTAAAAAAAAAAAAAAAAATGTTGACCTCACAGCCACAAAACACAAATAGATATGATCATATTTTCATAAAAACATTAAAAACACCTCCCAGGCCATGATATTTACACACTTGCATATTTCAAAATATTGAACAGCATTAGCATTTTGTTTAAAAAAATGGATAACTTAAAAAGCAAATAATATTAAGTCCCACACTGATTTACCAGTCTTTCTCACCAAAGCTATGTACAAATGCACTCAACCTCTTTTCATTGCTACACAAACTCTAGTCACACAATCCCCCTCTCCAAATTTAGCTCTTTAGGTAGAATGTCTTGACAAAAAAATGGCACAAAAAAAAAAAAAAAAAAGATATGAAACAGTAAGTGCTAAAGCAGGACAGAGCAGACAAGAGCATCACACCCGCAGCGTTCCTTGAATATCTTGGTGTCTGTCTATAAAACTAGGACCAGGACTTAATAATTTATGTCATATTGTGGTAAATCACTTTGCAGAAAGGGCAAAAAAAAATCACTTCTAAGCAGTTTAAATCTACAGGGGGAGAAAATGGTGAGTTCCTCACAAAAGGAAAATCAATGTCACAAAAGAAGCCGCTTAAACGGTTTTTCGGCATTCAAGCTTTGTATTTGAGAGCTTTGAGAGTATTATTGTGAAAAGAGGCAAAGGAGCATCTACTGAATAAGGATGAGCAAATTATAGATTTATAAAGGCCTTCTGCAGTCCCCAGCCAGACACACACAATCTCTCCCTCTCTCACACACACACAGTAACAAAACAGCACAAAATAACATGTATAACAATAATAGTAATAACAATCCAGAAGTTTATTCAGGTGTACCCACATTTCACGAGTAAATATCTTCATTCAGCATCTACTCTGTAGCAGTTTGACTTCACCCCGGCAGAGCTGAAGAGGCTCTGCTGTTGCCCTTTGGAAATCCTTGTTGTTCTATAATGCAGGTAGTCTGTTTTTTTATTTTTTATTTAAATGTTCGCTGCTGCTCCCTTGTATTGCCGAGCAGTTTGACAGTGTTGTTTTCTGTGGGGTAGAAGTCCAAACGCAGACAGGCTCTGCCGTGTGAATCGCCTTTCATTTCCACATGACAGTATTTGTCTGGTAAACGTGAGCATGCAAATTTTGGGAGCTCATAACACTGGTGTGGCTGTCTCCTCGGGACTCCTTTTCTGCTTCCACTGTTGTCGGAAACAATGATATTTCAGTCCGCTGCCTGCATTGTTCCTGGCCAATCACAGCAGCGACAAACTGCTTCACTCCTGTGAGCGCGAGTAAACCCAGACCAACAGTGCTCAGCTCCCAAATCCCACTGTGGCTCAGTGGGATCTGAGTGCTTGACCCACTTGATGAAACCACTTGCAGCTCTATGAACTACAAAATTGAAATGCCACACGGTTATCACGCAAATACAAGTGAATATGAGCGATTAGCGGGGCTTGATCCAGGTAAGTCCAATTGTATATTGAGGGAAACAATCCAATAGTGGGGAGAGAGCGAGAATTTAGTGCAGAGGTAAGGTAGTCATCAGTGTGATGACGAATCTCTCGCCCTGTCCCAGAGAAGGAGTCTTTCCCTCCTCTCACAAACTTACGCACACACATGCACGCTCACACACACGTACAAAAAAAAACCCAACAAACACCCCATCCTGGCTAAGAGTCTTTGAGCATGTTGATGCGTGCAAAGATCTTGAGTGCAGGTCCTAGTTTAATGTTCATGGCGCTCATGAGGTGGTCCTCCTTTAGCAGAAGCAAGGCCTGTCCGTCAATCTCCTGAGAGCGAAACTCATCGGCTATTTCCTGGCAACCTGGATGAACAACAGAGGCAAGAACAGGCTACAATCAGTCACACGTGATTTTCTCACAACTTGAAGAAGATTCGGACACAAAATAGCAAAACATTTGCCTGGTAGAACTGACTGACTGTCTAAAGCATTTTGAATGCGCTTAAGTAACAATCTAAGCATCAAAGACAGGTAATCCGATATTGGTTCTTAAAATCCTGAGACTGAGCTTTTAATCTATGCCTTTTTTAAGTGGCTGTGTGATGACGCTTGCTAAATGTTATTTGAAGCAGCCCTGTCCTGCAGATCTTGCAAAACTGTCTGGCCAGTGGAAAAACTCAGTTGAACAAATGACATGTTTTGAACAAATGAATGAACAATGAAGCCAGTGCCATCAAGCTTAAAGAAAGATGTCTCAATGCATTTTGGATTTAAAAATCAGGATCGTTATGAGGGGCTGGACCAAAGCAAAGCTACATGTAAGCTGCAAAACTGGTACTGTAACTGAACTAGCCCAAACCGATGCGAACGGGAATCAAATTGAAATCAGTGCCAATATGCAGCCCTGGGGTTCGGCATACACCACTGACCTGGCAGGGAGCGGATGAATTCATAAACTTGTTCCACATTCCACTTGGTGGGGTCGTTGGGCAGGAAGTGCTGCGAGAGCATAGGCACGTCTCTACCGCCGCAGCCCTCCTGGTCTGAGGCCCGACTGGGCTGCCGGTGGACCGGGACCTGGGCCGGGACCGGGGCGGGGGCCAGGGGTCCTGAGCTGGCCGCTGACAGGGGGGAGGGGGGCTCCTCGTAGCTGGACATGTCCGAGCACGGGCTAGACTCCCCCTGGCTGGGCTGCGAGGGGTGCGGCGAGGAGACAGAGCCGCCCTGGGTCTGCTGCGGCGAAGGGGACAGCTTCTGAGACGGAACATTGAAGACAGATTGTTAGCTAGAACGCCAAGAAAAGGGTAACAAGTAAGATTTTTTACTGCAGCACAGCACAAAATGACCATCATATATCTGTGGGGAGTTGATGGGGCTGCTGGATCGATACTCATGACTCAAAAATGACTTTGCCAGGTGCTGAGATTTCTGGCTTTTCAAACTGACTTGCCAAACAAAAGCTCCCTACAAACTGGACTTTCAAGACCTTCTCAATCCCCCCCGTCTTATCTGCTAAGAGCAAGCGGCTGGCATTGGAAGACACTTTGGCTAAAAACTGGCTAAATGGTCTTGCTCTCAAGCCAAAGAAGAAATGAACATTTGCATCGTGATATTTTACCTCTTCATTCAACATTTCTGCTGGATCTTTTCTCAAATTTGCTGATTACTCAGATCTATTGTGAAAATGTGACTTTACTGTTTGTGTGTTCACTGGCAGATGTTGATATTAGTCAAACTACTTAACCACCCTTTAAACATACAAACAGCATCATTGATACAAATGATGCACGGAAATTATCATGTAAACACATAAGGTGTGAATAGGTATCTTAAGTGGCACATTCTTGTAAAAGGCTCAGTGGATGCTGTTTCTATTTTACCACAGCGAACATCTGTTTCTGGAGATGCCACACCTGTTTCTTAGCCTCTACACTGGGACGGCCCTGTGATCTCCTGCGCCAGCGATTAGTTGGTTTACTCCTCTCTGGGCGGAAAAGACCTATCCGCTTCGTGCAGCCCACGTTGTACCTGTCCAAAGAGATCCACAGCTGTTAGGAACGTTATTCCACAGGGGCAAATTATGAACTGCAAACAAGTATGATATGCAAATGATATGAAAACCCAAGGTGACTTGCCTCTTCGCACAAACCATTGAGCAGAATCTTTTAGAGCCCTTGAACTTGTAGGCAAAGTCGACCCAACCGCAGTATTCACACGTCAGCTTGGGTTCCTCCTCTTGGTCTTTTTCTGAAAGAGGATCGACATGAACATCAGAGAGACGCACTGAAAAATAAAAGGGCTTTGTTGTTAGATTTCCATTCTGGAAAAAAAAAAGACATGACTTCTCATCAAAGCAAAATCAACTTTGGAGAAGCATTTGAGTTATTTGCCTATTGAAGATTTGTCTCAATATTTCTCTGGATTAAACTTGTTAAATATTGTACATTATGTACACTTGTTTATATGCACTAATTACACAATAATAAGTGACTTTATGTAGCGAATCCCCACCGCTGAGATTCTGGAAGCACCTGTTTACTGCTTTGTTGGTTTTTCTTGTATTTTTGGCAGCCTCCTAGTTTTATCTCAACTTCTGCTCCACAGCGATGGAGAGTCAGCACTAATTGTCTCGCTCCCATTCTCCCTTGGCTAGTTTCTGTGTCACACATATTTTCTTCTCCTTTCTTTTCATGCCTTTTCACCCGCCTGACAACATCTATGGTGAGACTTTTCTTCTGTGCCAGTATAGCCCCAAATGAAGCCAAGTCTCCGGTCTATAACCTGCCGGTCTAAGGACACAAAGGAACAGTTGTGTTTTCTCTCACCTGGCGGGTTCATGTCCTCAGGCTCGGAGTCGGTGGTGTTTGCCGGGTTGCTGACCGGTGTCTTGTCGGGGTCCGAGGACAGCTGATGGTCCAGCTTCTTTGGGCTGTCGATGAGAATGGGGAGGCGCTCCACCTAATGTAGGAACAAGGCATTTATGATTACAACAAAATGAAATGGTATGTGTTGCTGGCATTAAGACCAAATACCAGACTCAATACTTGGACTGCCTGATATGGACAATTTACTATCTTGCAATAAATTAAAGAGGATACCACAACAAAATGGATAGTTTATGTGTGCATATCCTTTTGGTGAGGTCTGCAACACTTTCAGTAGCCCCACAACAGCCATCTCCTATGTCACGACTAACTGATGATCAAGTGTATCAGTGAGCTTAAACTTGATGTTGGCTTGTGCATCAGATCCTTCTCAATCTCACTGTTTTTAATTTCAAAATTTCAAAATGCCCATATTGCAGTCCCTGCAAAGTAGATATTGTGCTCTTTCACGGTGTAATATCAGTATGAATTCAATGAACTGTTCAGCCCCACATAATAGACATGTACAAGGCATTAGCAACACATGCCCAGTAGGAGGCAGTAAGCCCAAAGACAAGGGATGAGAACAAGCCCTTCAAGTTTAAATCTGATCAATGTCACTGTATGTCACACTGAGTTGCATCATGACAAACTGTCATTCAATACATTCACTACTGATAATAGTACATTGTTGCTTTTTAGCTTATAAATATGAAATAGCAGACCGAGGGAATTCAGATGGAAGCTGTAAGTCCTTATTAATTTCACCAATTAAATCCCCTTCAGTCATAAAGGAGGGGGCACAGATTAAAGAGGGATTTTATGGGATGACAATATTAAGACATGGACTGTGCAAGTATGTGAGTTGTTGCTGATCTCTGTGTATTGTCCACACTCATCCCTACTAAACACACAGCATCCGTCTGCACTGTTTTCCCAGTTTCTCAGTTTTACCTCAGCATAACTAATGACTAAATCAAACTAAGTAGGAACCAGAAACTGCAAGCTGTCACTGCAGCCAGCAGCTGAGTGTTTGCGCCTGCTTGCTGACAGCGACAGCTCCCTGAGGGCGCATGCACTGGAGTGTTGTAGTTTCGTGCTGTTTACCATGTCTGCTTGCTGCTAGGAAAACCGTGTCGGGGGAGAGAGGGCACTTACACACACAGGGAACGGTTCGGCTCCTTCCTGGATGACAAAGCCTTCAATGACGTGTGTGAGGACCTGGGGCTTGACGATGGCCTGGGGCGGCTTGTTCTCTCCATTCTGAGGCGTGCTGCCCGTCACGGTGGGCGCCTCGCTCTCATTTCCTGAGGTCATGGCTGGAGGCGGGGTCCCAGCTGCAGAACTCAACCTCTTTGCAGAGCCTTCTCCTAATTGAGAAATAAATACAGCGCTATCCAGTTAATAATGCGAGAATGAATGGAAGCACCCTCAACAAAAAGTTATTTACACCAGGAACCCATAGGAAGGTAAACAAATTAAAACTTTGTTGACTCACCTTTATATTTAGGGCACAGGGTTAACATTTTAACATCTTTTAAATGTAAATGCACAGCACTACATCATGGGAAGTAGCATAAAAAAAGACAAAGGTCTTTTAAATGAATGCTTTAATGAAAAGCACCCATTTGGTGGTTATCCTATCATTGTTCCATCTTTTTTTGTTCATAAATACTGCATATTCCAATATTTGTACCAAAATTGTAGGCGCACAAGAAACATATTTCATTTGCTCATTATATTTCCAGCTATACGCAAACTAATCTCCCTCTCTCTTTCTCTCTTAAACGTGCCAATGGTGGGCTAAGTCCACCTGCCTGTTGTGGTTTTAGCATTGGCATGGCTAGCACAGCTACCGAGCCCCTGTGTGAATGGCATTGTGTTATGAAGTGATCCCCTCTGACGAGCCAGGCATGCATGTCTACTGAAGGAAAACTGCTCTAACTATCGATATTTTGTGAATATTTCACTGGGATGCAGCCTACAAAGTCGATTAATTGTTTATTATTCCCACAATTCCAACCAGGACTTACTCGCTTTTCCATTTAAAGCCACAAAGTGAAAGTAAACATCGAGCTGCCATGCTTTGTCGTTTTAAAAACACCAACGCGGAGCGAGGAGAGTTTTTCTTACCGTGCAAACTTCCCGTTTATTCAGCGAGAAAACATGTGTAGTTTACTTGGGTGAGTTGTGATGACTCAATACACAGAAAACCGCGCTGCTCCTGTTCTTTGTGAGTGTAATCACATTTATAATCCGGCCGCGCTGCTCCGCCAACTCGAGGCTGCAGAGCGGCGTGAGCAACTGCGCCGCTACTTGAGGACATTCACACATGAAAAGCCCCGCCGAGGCGCCGCCTCCTCGCTGTCCTCCCACAAGCCGTGCAACCGCTCCTCAATGCGACTGCTACACATTTTTGATGTGGGATGGGCTACGATACGACACGCTTCACTGTGTCTGGAGCAGCTGAGTACCGAGAGGAGCCTACTTACTTACTTACGTGTGCAGCCACAGCATTATATGCACTCTTCGTCTGGATTGTAGTAAGAGATATTTAAGGGACAAATACATAAGCGACGATGTCCATGGGATTTTCAAACTTTTTCATGACTCCCCAGTTAACTTTCATTAAGCTGCAGACCCCCCTTTGAAGTGATTTTGCCTTAGGGACACTGATATGAAAAGATATTTTTGGCTTGTATCAGTTAGTTAAAATGATGAGATTAAGACATAATGTTAAAAAAAATCACTCATACACTCTTTGTGTATTATTAAACTATTTCTCATTGTGCTAATGACCCTCTGGAAACCCCTTAAGGACCCCTTGGGATCCCTGGACCCCACTTTGACAACCACTATTCTAATAAAAAACGATTTAATCTGACAAAACTTGATGGCAAATCCTTAAAATTACCAACATGCAACATTTTTTTCTCAAAAGTTGCCATAACTCAACATTGTTTTCTGTGAATCACCAGGGATTGGTGAAATAATGCTACTGATGTCATAAAGTGTTTCAGACATGTAAGCCTGTGTCTCTATTTATATACTTCAAAGAGCACTGCCAGTTTCTTCTGAATGTCTATGAAGAGCGGGATGGGAAAGAAAATTAAATGCTGATTAACTGGCTGGCTGTAAATGTTAAATTTGCCTACACTACGTGTCACTTTGACAGGCAAAAAGCCATGGCCTGAAGGTTGGTTTTTTTTTTACTCTAAATCATATTTGGATGGTAAAACTATAAAAACATGAAATGTATTTTATAATGCATCCAGCATGGTGGCCGATGGATGAAGTTTCTTGCTCTGGTGGTGAGCATTTTACCTCCATGAGGCATCACACCCAGCTCACTGGCCGTAAACAGCACTTTGTGGCTTTACATAATGTTTCATGTTACAAGAAATACAGTATGAGCACTCTGCCCAACAATTTGAGGGGGAGAGAAAGTCACTGGAGAAACACAGATTCCTCTCTGGCAAATTCTGTACAATGCACAAGACCATTTGTGTTCTGCAGCAAAGGAGCACATGGCTGTATACTTATCTCAATGATGCTGCCTTTACCCAAGTCAAGTCACACAATAAAACCTGCTTTACTCCATTTATCCAAGCCGACAAGCCTACCAAATGTGCCTAATAAGCAAAAACGCAGCAATGTAAAATTATCTTCTACTGACTCTGCAACATCTGTGGAATTTTCTTGTCAATTCGCACAGCTAAAAGCTTTCAGACTGGATTAGACTGCGCATTGCACTCTGGGATATCTCTCCATCTCCATTTCAGAATAAGCATTAGTCCAGGAAACGAAAATATGTCATTGTTTTAGAGTTTTTCACTGTTTTGAGTTTTGCATTCTCCCAAGTAACCAGCATAATAGTCTGTTACACAAGCATACCACCAACATTGCCTAATGGTTAGAGAGACCGTCAAACAAAGGCAGAGGTCCAATGCCCACAACAGGCAAAGTGTCAGTTAACAGCCACGTGTCCTTTCTAAGTGTCACTGAGGAAAATATTCAAACACTGCCTGCTCACTCCTTCTAAGTTGCTTTGGATAGGAGTTTTGAAAGTATAAATGTTAGAGGTAACAACCGTCCACTCCCAGAATGCACTGCATGTATACCACGTCACACCATTGTCCAGTAAATATAAAGATATTCTGGCAATTAAATACTTCATCAACTTAATGCTGATGAGCAAGGAGAATGACGACAGTTACTCCTTTTGATGTTTGAGGTTTGAGGTTTTCAACAGTGCATGCTAATGCGTTAGGCGCACTAAGCTTAGTCGACGGCACACGCTAACTTTCCATCATCTGTAAATCGTCTTTAAGCTACAGCTAGAGTCAGCAAAGTCCCACCCTCGTCTCCCTTAGCTGGTCAACTCTATGCTCCAGCACTTGTCACTCATCTTGACGAGCTGTCTGCCCCGAAATGGCATGTAGCCTGAGGCTGAGGTGGCCAGCATCTGTAAGACGATCTGTAAGGTGCTTAAGAAGCTGATGGCAAATGTAGCCTGTTCTTTCTGTTGTTCCTGCTTTCCACTGCCTCATTTTTTACATGAAACTAACAATAACTAAATATGATCCATTATACTTCATCAGTCTGTGTCTGTCTGTGACCTTGACTGAACATATGTGGTTCATAAGGTGAGGCTAGTGGTCATCGTGCAGGGAAGTCAAAGTAACAACAATAACATAAAGCAGTAAGTAGTTCTGCCCCTTTCTTGGCATAAAATTTAAGACTTTTTCGAGACCCAAATAAAAATTTCGAAGACCTATTGAAGGGCAAAGAAACACCCACCAGCTCAGTCAGATCTCTGCCCTTCTGAGGCCAAGAGATCACAGAATTCAAAAATCAAGATCAAGACCAAGACCAATCTGACCATTTTAAGACCTTTTCAAGTCTGATTTGCAAGACTTTTTAAGACCTGTAGAAACCCTGTGAAAGAACGGCAAAGCTTTAGAGCATGAACTTGACCAACTCAGGAGGAGGGGGGAAGTGGCTTACTATAGACTTACTATGGACTTCATGCCTCAAGGCAAGACATATTTTAAAGTGTTGAAACAACTCCCAGTCTTCTTGTCACAGTGTGAAGTTGGTCAAAGAGTTTATTTGCCAGAAAACTCACTGTACTCTCTAAAGAACCATTTTGGCTGGTGATATCCATAGGAAAAACCCATAAAATGCTGATTCAGTACCTTGTGGCTGAACAGCTGGTGTGGCCGGGTCGACTTTGGGTGGCTCTGAAGGCTTGGTGGGTTGCGGCGGAGAAGGTGTGGGTTGTTGTTGCTGCTGCTGCGTAGCGGGGGTTGGACAGGTTTCTCTGACCACCAGTGAGGTCGGCTTATCTTTACTGTCCTGGACCAGTCGAGAGGCCTGAGAAAATGCATGAACAAAAGGCAGAGCCGACACAAATGAGAAAGGGTATCTCAGAATGTGACGAAAAGACATGTCGAGAAAAATCAAAGCAATGTTTTCCAATGTACTATATGATTTTTATGTGCACTATCGTTGAGCAACTTAAAATTTTACCAATTTCTTTTGTCTAGAGACCCCTTTAAAACATTCAGGCATGTGAACATCAGCACAAAAAGGTGGAATCAAAAGTAGGTAAAGAGTTTTCTCCCATTACAAACAAAAAAAGCTGAATTCATGAAAAGCAAATGAAAAGTATCAGCTGAAAAAACACATCCCCTATGCTTTGTGAAGATCCACTGCGATGGATAATGTATGTTCCTGCGAGAGAGGGATGCTCTTATGCTATTCGTTCACAGCCGGTTGTGGGAAGAAATGCACGAGTTTATTATTTTTTTTGAGAACCGATGGCTCATATTTGAATGAATTTCCCAAATACAAAAATATGTAACTCATCCCCAATAACTGCTTCACTCATTAATCATTAATCACCCGTGCCAAGGGAAAGCACAAAAATTTGTTTTGACACAGATCATTTCGCTGTTAATCCAACTGCAATTACAGTAGTTGTCCAAACTTGCTCCAGTGTGTCAATACATTGTTAACACAGCTAATAATTGGAATGCCAGGAATGAGAAACTCCCTGTGTGGCTTTTGCAATCCGCTTGGTTTTTGTGGATTTGCAAAAAGTAAACATTTTTACCGTTTATGCTGACAAAATTTCAGTTAAAGAGGTAAAATCCAATAATTCAACTACTGAGTTACTGTGTAACTGTCCTCACCGTTGGCTGTATTTGCAGGTTGATGGCGGTGAGCTGGACGGGCTGGGCTTTGGCGTGGCTGAGGGACGAGTGGAGGGCATGGGGGCTGATGGTGGAGTGGAAGATGGTGGCCTGCTGGCTGGGCGTGGAGGCCTGCTGAGGAGCGGGCTTGGGCAACACGGGGACTGGGTGCTGCGACGGCTGGATGGAGGCCGTCTGCAGCAGCTGGCCCTGGGTCCTTTGGGATCCTTGGTTCTGATGGACCACGAACTGCTGCTGCTGCTTGTGCTGCTGAACCAGGGAGTGGGGCTGGATCTGAGTGTAGGCTGGAACAAGGACAGGACACTGACAGTCAGCTGAAATTAAGTTATTTTTTTTTGGTTTGCTTTTTTTTTTTTAATCCTGTAGATTTACTCTCAAGGCAGGTAACAAACTGATACCTAACCACTAGCCAACTTGCCTTTTGGAACAAATACTCGTTGGTTATATGTAATAATGCAGTGAAACTAACCAGCTGTACCTCAAATGACCAGCATTTGTTTGGTGTTAATCTCCCAACCTGCTCTTATTAAGCGTGGACCAGTAAGCTGATTTGACTAAACACATTTGCTATAAAAATGCTCCCTTCCTAAAACACAGCTCAAGTCTTTCATATTCATACGACCAAAAGAAATCAGTAGAAATGAAGGACATTTTACTAAAAGGTACATTCCTTAAATCATCACATTCATGTTTTGCTGCTTTTGTCTGCTTCCAGCACAGCGTTTGGCAAAGGATCTGTGAGCTTTCCAAGTCTTTCAGTTTTCAATGAAAGACTTTGACAACCAAGAACACCATGCAATGGAGGAATAAACTTTATTTTCATTAATTTTTAGAATAAACAGACTCCTGACACCCTGTGAATGAAATCCTATCTTCTTACTCACATCAGTTTGTATCAATGAATTAATCTCCCCCTTTGTGTTTCTGCATGAATCAGGTGCAGAACCTGGCCACTGCAGTTTGCAGTTAATTTTTTATTACAAGGACAATGAGCTGAGTATCTCAGCTTTGTTCATAAATGCACTGTTTATTTGGTGTGGGATTTATCCATACTAGCTCATGTCTTTACTATGAAGTCCAGCAAACCGGAAATGATAAAACAAAATCTGCCCTACCGCACACAGCAAACAAAGTTGATCCTGCTCTGGAGCAGTATCGAGAGCAGGATTGACCCACCTGTTTCCCACCTGTTTCTATTGCTGATAGAAGAAGTAACATGGTAGTAACATTCTATGTATCTCTATTGCTATGGCCACTGTGAAAATGAATTACAGCGCAGCAAGACTAGAAAAGCAAGTCTGTGTGTGAGTGTGAAATGACCAACCAAATCAGAAAACCATCAATGTGTGTGTGCTCTTCTGTGCAACCGTTGAATGTTTGTGGAGATTTAAATATCAGAAGAGGATGAATGAGGCTGCACCCTCGTATGCTCAATGGAACAGAATTTATTACTTAGAATTCAACACATATTGCCTTCTTCAGGATGAAGGAAGGAAGATTTAAATCTAACATAAGATGCTCAAATTAGTAATTTATGCTCTTGCGGTGAAGCAATTTCATTTGATTAGCTTCAATCGCCATTTTAGCATCAGCTTTAACAATTAGCATGCTCATAACATCACCTGAGATACTTTTGGCCAGAGTAACCATGTTGTGCAAACTTGATACTGGAGGGCCATATCCAATTCCATGGGAGTGTTCAACCTACATGGGCACACTATCCACCATCTATTTCCTATAAATTAATTGATAAATTTGAGAACTGCTCGCATAATTTGTTTCATGCATGCTCACAACTGTCCAGGCTCAGCATACATCAGGAGCAGACTGTGCTACAGGCTCATAAACAACAGCGAGGGGGAAAAATGTAGACGTCTGCCAACAAGGAACTTGTTTTGTTGCGCTCCCATCGCTTCTGTGTGTCCCCTGTTGACAGGATGTAATATTAAGAGCTTGTTGAAAGGTGCACAGACAGGCTTGCTGTTGCAGTTTTGGCCCAGCCATTACTCACAGATCATCTCTAAGTGGTCTGTCACCACCTGTCAGTGCCGGTGTGGGTAAAATGACAACCTGAGCCCATAACTTCCCCTGAAACCCAAGACGCAGGACATCAATCATGCATTGTAGTAGACTCTGTGTGTGTGTGTGTGGAAGAGAAGTCCTAAAACACAGAGGCAGCGGAAGTAGCCCTAGGCTAGTCTAGTCTTCAAATGGCCTTGGGAAAGAACGTGCACAGCCGGCTGTCTATGGCAGACTACGTGGCCGATGGTGAGTCAGTGGGCCCCAACCCCTGCGTCGCCTCTTTAACCTCTGACAACTCTACCAGGAAACGGTGAGGGCTAATTGAGTCACTTTTTATTACTCAATTCCAAAAAAGAAGGAGTCACAGGAAAAGGGATTGCATATTCCCCCCACACACCACTGTGGTTGAGTACAGTAGCTCCAGCTATGAGTTATGTGATCATGGAGGTGTGTGCGGTGACGTTAGCAAATCCCCCCCTAAATTTGACGATGGAATACTGCCAAATACACCAGTGTTTGTCCGCCCCCGCCACACCCTGTTCCTTCCCCCACTTTTTTTTTTTTTCATAATGTTTTGTGTGGGATCGCTTCCATCTGGATTCAAAGTTTTCCTGTGAAGCGCTGACCGCAGTCTGTACCCTGCTGTGGAAAATATAGATGTCTCTACCCAGAGGAGTTGCATGTCATTAGACCTTTTAATGCTACAGGATCTGCTGGAAAGTGTTTTCTTTTTCACATGGGGAGACGCAGTGGAACCCATGTACAGAAAATGTGGTTAGCTATGGTGTACGGGGAAAGCCTTTAGTTAGGATTTATGAAGTTCAGAGTAGGACGGGTGGCAGCCAGGGATGGCTGGGTACAGCCAGTAGCGGGATAAGCAACAATGCGGGGCTAGAAGATGGTTCACACTTGAAAGGAAATTTAAGCAGACACTTCAGGGAATAATAAGAGCCATCAATTGCACAGCTTGGCTGGCTCGGAAGGGAGGAGGGGGATTTCTGAATCAGTGCGCACCGGATACAAGAACCAGCCCTCCCTGTGAATCTCGACAGCTTTCTCAGGCCCCTAATGAGGAACAGAGACAGGTCTTGGAGGGAGAGGAAGAGAGGGGAATTCATTTAAATGCTATTCCCCCTCAAGGCCTTGGGATTAAGGAGTGGAATGACTCAGGCCCCCACGCCTGAGTCATACATATATATCTATATCTATATATCTATGTACATATTTATACACACTCCTCAGTATGCGGCAATGGCCAGCCCTCCCCCTCAGTTATGTGTGTGAGGACATGTGTGTCTCTGTTTATGTGTGCTGTTGCAGGATGTCTCGAGGAAAGGACTCTACACATTCCCAATGGGTTTCTAACACCAGGCGCTGGAAAATCCCTGAGATTCCACATTCTTACTGTGGCTGCTGCTTTGGCTTGCTTGAGCGTTGCACATTTTAAACTAAACTAATAGAGCAACAGCAACCCCTGGGCTATCTCGCACAAGTGCAATTCAAAATCAGACTTGCAGATATCGAGTAGGCATTAAGAGAGGACGAGCTAAATGGATCCAGTCCCCCCCGGTTGGGTTCACGGCAGTGCTGCTCCACAGGAAAACGAGGCCCGTCTCACTTTAGGTCTGTATTCCACAGTGAAAACATTCAAACACTGCGCCCTGGCCAAGTTCAACTTCTAATTGAAATGACAAAAATTGAAAGAAACAGTTTGAACGTCACGGCTGGATATAGTACATGAAGAGGAGGGAGAAAACCAGATGGCACACCGCAGTGTTTTCGCAGTGGCGTACAGTACGGTCAATGTAAATAGAGCTCTACCTACTCGGTCCATTAAATAAATTGATGAAGTGAGTGTAGGTGAAAGCTATGACCTCACCGAGTTCACCGATTACATTAACATCGGTCATAAGGAGATGCAGATCGAGGGATATAGGTTAAACTGGGATTTTCAACTTTGAGAGCAATCAAGTAGATGCACCATTAGAAAAGATAATGTTTTGTACAAAGCGTATGTCACTTTTTTCCCCCATATTAAAAGCTAGTACATGAAATATGCTCATCCCAAGATGTATCCACTTGAAACTGGCAGCTGCTAGTCGCTACAATCATCATACAATCACTTTTCATTATAAAAGTAGAGTGCTGCCTCCTGCTTGCTAAACACAACCTCATAACAGAATGAATGATACGGCAGCACGGTCGCTTCCAGCCTCGTTTCCATTCAGGGGAAAATGATCCCCTCTGTGTGTCTGTGGTGGTCAGAAAAACCGAAACACGGCTCCAAAAAAAGATCTGCCATCCCCTTCCTTCTGACAGCTCAATTGCAACTCCCGTCCAAAAATAGCCGGCACAATACGCTGCGCCTCTCCCGTTTCACTACGCGCCGTTTGTCTCTGATCGGCGACACAGACGGGGGTTACGTCAGGTTAATGACGTAGGGACGGATGTGATTCAGAGAAGTTTTATATCTGTCCATTCACAACGCGGTGCTGCGGGTGACAGTCTGACGAACGAAACACAGAGCCTGAAAAACCTCTACAGTTCTTATAGCCAAGGTTGCAGACAGGGTGGGAAGCGAACACCAGCGACCAGCCAAATGCTGCTAAATCCCTGCGCCAAGTTTGTCTGTTCCACCAGGGAGCCAGCCATCAATTGGAGGTCTTATTCTTTTCTGAAAAATCTAGTTGGCTGGTAAAATCGTGCAAGCAGCTGGTGAATTTGAGGATTTATCAGAGACGGTGGCATGTAGGCGAGAAAAAAAAAAAAAGTTAGTTTCCCTCTCCTCTTATTGTGGGCTGGAAATCAAAGCGCATAATGACCTAGTCACGGTCAACTTCAATCTAAATCCTTATCCTACCCCGAGTCCCATCAGCCTGATCCACAGTGTATTAATTCCCCTGCATCTCACGGGCACACCTGTCCCTCATGGCTTGCTGCTATGGCAACGCATGTTAATTTTTCAGACTGCATGCGGCCAGGTTTTCAGCTTCCATCTTCCCTTTCATTTTATGTGAATCCATTACTGCAACAAAGCGAGACAAAGACACAGTTGTGCACTCACACGCTCGGCTAATCCCCCCCC
>OMLF01001722.1:6017-21285 GCA_900302615.1 Holocentrus rufus | reverse complement strand
AATTTGTGAGTCACTGTGAAAATGGGAACCATGCAAACTGTCAGATCACATGCTTAGTCCATGGTTTTTCTCAGTTGAGTTTAAATCGGTCCTGAACAATTTTGCTGTGCACTTTTAAAGGACTATGTACTTCGACTCCAAAACATTTCAAGAGAATCCATTGTTGTGAGCCAGAGAACATGCCATGAGCCAGAAAACATTCAAAACAATACTGTGAGTAGACCAATAAGCTATTTAATATTACATAAGAAGTTAATGCAGGATGAAATACTTAAAATCTGAAAAACAGGACTCTGATGAAATGAATATATAATGTGGTTTAAATAAGGTTGTTTAAACTTAAAGAATTGTGTACTACCCCTGTCATCCACAATGATTTGAATCCAGTATGTGAAAAGAAGTGACAATATATTAAGTTTGTAGGTCATACAATACATCCCTTATAATTCAAAACTCTCATTCTTTCTCGAGCCATCATTTGCCACAACTGTAAAACTTCTCAACTTTGTGCTGACTTAAAGCAACTGCATACACACTTGCAGTAACAGATTTTTGAAAGCTCACTGCAGTAGCATCCAAGATACAAACATCAAGCTCTCACAGGACTTTACAGTACAATGCTTACATAGTTTAGTTCTTTCAGAGTTCATAGATGCGGAAAAAGCTCTCTGCGCAGTTGGGTGAACCTTCGTTGAAGAAAAGGGATACAGTAGTTCCCTTGAAGAGTTTGACTTCCTTGGAAAAGAAGACTTCTGTGCAGTCGCCCTCTTTTTGTTCAATGGTGTGTCTTTTTGCTTCCCAATTAGACTCCAGGGTAACAGACCCTTTGTTGCTGTGGCGCTTCACCCATCCATAGATTAAGTAAGTAGCAGTCTTATTGACAGTGAAGATGACATAGGTGCCTTGATCATTCTCTAAGGAAGAAAAGGAAGAGTTTGTCATCAGCACACAGAGAGGCAAACATCACAGCAGGGAAGGTTCATGAAGCAACTGAATAAAAATTGTGACAAGAGGGAGGGATGCTTACTTTTCAGCTGGCAGGTCATGTTGAATGTGGCATTGAACCTTTGGCTCGGCAACCGAGATTGAGAATCCTAATATATTATAGAGAGAGAGAGAGGAGAAGAGGGGAATAAATCAATCATATTATTTAGATTATTTGGTTTGTGTCCGTGCTGTGAAGAGTTCCTCACCGGTTTAGATGTTGCCTTGGACAAAAAAGAATGAAGGATGAAGCCTGCCACCAGGCCCACGATGACCAGTCCCATCACTGCTGCCAAAGCGACCACACACCTAAAGCAGCGGGGGTGGTAAGCAGGTGAAGCAGTGGGTCGAGGGATAGGGTTCAATCTCTCCTTCTCCATGTGAACTTCCACTAATGTGTCCTCCTGTCCTGCTTGATATCTCTCCATTTTTCAAATCTGTGCTCTGTGCAGAACAGCTCCTTAATATAGCCCATGTCATCCCACACACAGAGAGAGTGGGAATATCTGACTTTGTTAGCTCTACCCACAAACAGGATAATTGAGAGTAAGCAGAAAGGAGACAGGGAACCCCTCCGCCCCCGCATAATGAAAACTGGCACAGTGAACACAATTTTTTTTCTACTATCTCTTCTCTCCGGTTTGTTTTAGTATTTCCCAGTGCTCATGATTACTCCTGACAACACCCGCTACTGCACACACTCAAGCCACGCCTCAACCAAGTGCACATTGTACACACACGAGCTGGCAGGGAATACCGGCTGGGAAATAACCATAGTGATACTCCCAGCCTTTCAGACAGACTTACTAGAGAGCTACTTTTGCTTTCATCAAAACAAAACAATATTGAAATGCAGCACAGTAGCACTAAATCCGGCTCGCCCAGACAATTTGGCCTGCATGAGTGCACACCTGAATCCATTGCTCTGGCTTGTAATACTTTGTACCTTTTTCATGCTTCCCATTTAAACTGGTAATTTGAGGTGGTGAGAAAACATAAATAGAGGCAATTAGGAAGAACAGTGTGTGCAAGGTGGTAGCATCGACAGGGCAGGAGAGTGAGGCAATACAGACACTTTATGATAAGACTCACTGTCTGTTCAACTATCTCTGAACTCTTGAGTGTAACATGAAAAACAACACGCTGTTTTCTTCTGTCCAAACCAAGCTTTAATGTATCTTGTCATGTGCTCAGTTGCAATTTAACAGAAGAGTTGGACAGCAGCAGGTGCAACAGCACATTGGTACACAGAGTTGGAGGTTTGGCAAACAATCTGAGGAGTAGAGTAAAGCACCAAGCGTGGAACGGACAAGCTCGGACAGCCTCCGTCTGCCTCTCACTCTCCCACAGACTCTCACTCTTAATCTGTCTGACTCTCTCTTTTTTTCTCTCTACTAGTTCACCTTGACCCATCTAGCATGGGAATTCGTCCAAGAGAGAAACTGAGAGTGGATATGGTAATTCACCAGTGTTACATCATCATTATACACCCTGTCGTCCCCTCCCACAGTTTTTTTTGTACAGACATTGCATCACTATCGCTGATCTATATCCGTCTTGGCATCAATCCTATTTTCCAGTAAGACTGTTGACACATGTATTCACACACACACACACACGCACACGCACACACACACACACACACACACACACACACACAATAAAGTAAAGATAGCTATTGCTTATCTGTCTTGCTGTTTACAAAGTACAGTCTTGTACTCATTTGTGTGTCTGTGTGTGTGTGTGTGTGTGTGTGCAGTTTCATTGTCTTCTGCAGTTTTATAGTCAATCCAACAGCATATTCATGCAAAAGTTGCAAATATTCCCTTGCTTGAAGTAGACAGTAAATCCCAGAATAATGAAGGATTACACTTTGCTAAGACATTAAATAAACCTTCAAACTGATAACTGATAGATTTTATTACTGAGTGTAAATCAAACAATTATTTATTTGTTTATTTATTTATTTTATTTATTTTTAACATTTTTGATGCCATCTTTTCTGACACTCATTGTGAATCAGTATATTGTTTCCTAGTATGGAGCAATACATGGGTGTCACTAAGGTATAAACAAAACAAAACAAACAAAAAAACCAGCAGTATCGGGTGGCAGCTTGCTGCTCTTAAATTAGTGGAATGGAAAAACAGTCCATTGCAGACATCCACTCCCTCGGTTATTTCCATGCATAACATTCATAAAACACGCAAACATGTCTTCATGCTGGCCTCTTGTCACTACACCTTGGGAAACCTGTTCACCAGAGCCAACAGTCTTGCCTTCAGGACATTAACCAATACAACAATGAGGGCATTCTTGTTGCAACCCCAGACAGGTGTAATTTCTGTCTCTTTCCATGGGAAATGTTTTGCGGTGAGGGTGCAGTGAAATTGTTTGTCTTACAGGTGTTACAGGTGAGACAACAAACAAGACAACACAAAACAGAACAAAATTAAATGAGTGTATGTGTGGGGACTTGGCTTACCATACTTGACACAAGACTTACGTGAGGAGTAACTATTGACAAACCACTGGTTCTGTGAGGACATTTGGAATTGTGAGGACAATTTGGGTGATAATATACAGCAGTACAGTCATCTGGTCCTGGTAGCCAAATACCTTTAGCTGCTATAATTCAACAGTTAGTTTAGGGGACATCTAATTTCTTCACCTGTGTGTTGTGAGTCACCACTTCAAATCCCACACAAGATCCCACAAGTCTAATACCTCTCACATGTCATGGAAAAGTTTTTTTCTCAGAAATCTAATGATGAGACAGTTTCTTATGTGTAACAGCATATTGTGACACTGTATCATAATTATGATCAAATCTAAAATGCGTTTTCCTTGATTCGGAATAAGACTGCATGTTAAAATGTAGTTTCCAATCTTATTTAATTAAAGTGTGTGAAATAAATAACTGAGTATTTAGAGAACATTTTTTGTTGGCTTATGCACTGTCCTTTATACTTGCTGAGGTTACAGGGACCAAAACATGTAAGCATTGTGTGGGTCAAATGGCAAGAGCAGAGCATTATCACCACTAAGGTTCAGAGTTCAATAATAATATAACTCCTATATAGGTCCGTATGAGGGCACATAATATTCTTCATAAACTGTTAGGAATTTATCAAAAGTAAATTGTACAATATCCCAACATCCATTAGTAACTGCTATTGTCCCCAGAGAGCAATTATTCTACGAAGAACCATCTCCTCCATAAAGGCCTCTTCAGTTGGGACCCTGATTTACTCTCAGTTCACCTTGTTTTGCTAGGCTTTCAAGTTTGATTAACTGCTATCAGATGTCAGCATTCATCTCGTTATACCCATGAAACTTTGTGCTTTAGGGTCATTTCCTGGTACGATTACATTCTCACTCCTAAAAAAACAGACTGGAGTTTGCTTGTAAAATGACCGGGACCCACTTCCAGTCTCTGTGTGGTTATTTGCCATGTGCCAGAGTTTTCTCAGCAGTGTAAACAAACCAAACTGAAGTTTGATTAGCCCCCTCCAAACCTGCTTGATGTGGCTGAGCTCTTCAAGTTACTTTTTGCTACAAAGCTGTTGCATCCGGCCTTCACAGGCTGCATTTTCATCTCATCAAGTCCCTCTTCTGTGACACTGTAAGCCCTACACAATAAACACCTTGTCTGACCATTATGATAGTGCTCACTATTTCCTGCAGGGCTATCCCACTTCTCCAAATCTACCACACTCTGCCAGTCTTTTATGGTATTCACCCTATAATATTTCTCCTTAAAATTGCATCACTCCCAGCACTCTCTCTGCAGTACATAATGGTAATTATAATATTTTCCGTCTTGTCAGCTGAAGAACTAATTTCTAACAGGATGCACTCTAGACAGAGCACACATAGGCCACAAGATCTTGCCTGGAAAATAAGATGAGGATTCATAAAATAAGTGGGACAATGACAACAGGAAGTAACACCTGATTTATTCAGTTCCTCCTTCCTTGTTCTTCTGCCATACTACTCACACAGAATCTATGTGTGGGTAGTGGTTTGCATTTGATATTGTTTGTTTGCTCTCCTTATTTTATTTGAACTTTAGATTTGTATATTTTAAAATCTTACGATAAAATCTTATCAAAGCCGGATCCCAAACCATGACCTTTGTGTCTCTTGTGAAATCATTTGTCTGTGAGTCAGAGTTTACTGATAACCTGGTCCAGATGACCTGTACAAAGTTTAGGTTGGTGCAAGGTTGGTGTAAGTTTAATAGGAAACCCTGTTAAATTATTAAGTTCAGATGTACATGACATTATAGCTCACTAACCTAGGTATGTATTTTGTTTTTGATTGCTCAGGGGGAAAAATCCACCCATTCATTGTGCTTGAATGTGCACTCGAATCCAGAGGCTCAGTTAATTAGATAATAATACAATGACAATGATGACCACACAATTTAAGCCAGCACTGTATTTATTCAGCCATATACACATATGTCGGCCATGAACTCTTCATATGAAATGAATGAAATATAATTTAAGGTTAATAAAAGTCGTGACAAGTCAGAGTTAGTCACATGCACATTTTTCCTACTTGTTGATGTCTTTGTTTGAGCCCACATTTTAGATGATACAGAAGAATGCAGAATTAATTAGTTTCTATGTACAGCATATGATTGCCAGTACTAGCACTGGTGAAATGATGAGATAAACTCATGTGTCAAATCTGTACTTTTAATTCCTCTATATGTACAAAATAACCCCATTTCAGTACTCTTGTCACATAGGACAAGCTGTGTCAGCATCAAAAATCGCAGCAATCACACAATGCTTGATTTGGAAATTTTATATTTGCTTAATCAACTTGAAATTCACACGTGGCAGTGCTACCAAAAATAAACCCATGGGTGTGAGAAAGGTTTGCCATTCAAGATAAAGCTCTTATTGCGTGAAACCTGTTCTCCCAAACTAGCAGTTTTTAACTCTAATGTTGTGGCCTCAAAATATGTAATCAAAACCCAAAAGACGTCAATGCAATCAAACTTTCCACCAAATTACTTTCATACCATTAAGGTAAAAGTTCAGAGTTACCACAAGGCATCACATAAAGACATCACAAAAAAGCCTACCGGAACACGGTACATGCAAAAACATCCTGCAGCTCTAATCACCAAAGGCCCAAAAAGAACAAAAACAACCAGCGGGATTCTTTAAAAACTCTAAATACCGGTGTTTTATTTCCCCTCTCCTCGGTAGATAAATACACCTGCACGGGTCTGAAACTGTTGCCTTCAGATCGCTTCTCGAGATAAAGCTTTGCGCCTCTTGCATGTTGTTGCACTCCACTTTCACTCTTGATTGAGCAATATGCTTCGTGCTACAGTAGCTGCCTGTCAGGATGACGAAACCATAGGTTGTCAGACACCCAGACTCAGAGGAAGACGGAGAAAGTGGGAGGAGGGGACAGCAACACAGAGAAGAGGTGCTTATGGCAAAATGCAAAGTACTTTTATTTGATTTTGATTTTCATTTCAATGGGTAGCCAGTGTCAAGAATTACAGGAAGTAGCTATACTGTATATTCCCTGAATCATAAAAAATGCAGCACAGCCCATATTAATGGGGAAAATAAAAAAAATAATAAAAATTTGGTGCCATTCTCTCATCACATTTGACATCATATCATGTTTCAGGCCTCAGCAGTATGTTGCAAGAAAATACAATCATGACTAGAGGGCAGCTTTCTGTCCTTGTAGCAGCTTTTTAACCATTACATTACATTTTATTATATAAAATTCAAAATATACAAATGCAAGAAATGCTGCATTTTAAGCACACTATTGTTTCATACATATTAAATATGTTCTAGGCATAGGGTCAGGGTAAATCATAAAAAATAATAACTTTAAACTATAATTATGATGAACAAAAAAATGTGAGCTAGTGTGGACCTGATTGTAAACTATTAATTTTATAGCTTGACTACTGTATAGCACCTCTAATAGATCATTCCTAATAGAGTTACCTCAAATATTATGACATACAATTCCATGATAATTTGCTTCACAGCATACATCAGAAAGTATTACTTAAACCATAATACACCATGTTTTTTCACTGAAAACACTATAGCATCACTTCTACAGTATGTACAAAGAATCACATAGAGGATGACTACTTTTACTACTGACTTACAAAGCATTTGTGTGTGTGTGTGTGTGTGAGTGTGTGTGTGTTTCTCTCTCCCTCTCTCTCAAACACACACACACACACACACACACATACACACACACACACACACACACACACACACACACACACACACGCACGCACAGGTAACAGGTGTCAGTGAGTTTCCTGCTTATACAATATATGCATAGAGTGCATATCAACTGAAATACAATCAAAATGGTAAATCTCCTCCTCCCCTATTCATCTCCATTCTACTTTTTTAACCTGAGCCCATCCCTCTGAGTGTGGCTACTCCAGACCTGGTTCAAAGATAATTCTTGATATTTGAACCTCGCTGGTGCACCAGATGGGTTTATCATATCAGATAGTCAAATAAACTGTCAGTCATACAAAAGTTCAGCAAACTGATTATCATACTTCTTCGTGATGTTCTTCACATTCTAGTTTTTGTCCTCCCTGGGAATCTCCAACAATGTGCTACTTAAATATGATTACACACTATTTAACCTATTTGTTGGGTGGCCTGACAGTACAGAGACATTTTATGGTCGGTTACAGGAGGCCAGAGGATAAGTGCATTCATAACAGTTACATTCATTGCGCATTAGATAACTTGATACTTTTTTGATGAAATAAAGTACTTAAAATTATATTGGCTATAATAGAAAATTTTAAATAAAAGGTACATGGACAACGCAGATGTCTGCCAATACTGAATAATCATACCCAGAGACATAAGTTCTATTATTTAAATTTTAAAGTAGGATTCAATAGCTTGTAATATGGATCATGTAAAATCTACCATGAAACAATTACAGACATCATTAGCTGGTCCAGCACACCCCAAAGAACCATTCAGGCTCATCTCAAAATTACATCCATATACGACACAAATATATCGGGTTGATTGTACATGATCCACATTCCCATCTTCGTGAATGCAGCTTTAAATTAAATTGATTTCTTCACTTTGCAAAGATACTCATAAGACTTGGTCAAGTCTCAAGTCCAAAGTATCAAGTCCTGTATCTCCATTATTTAAAAGTTATTGTTAAAAACAGAAATGGTAGTTGTCTAATGGCAGAAATTCCAGTTTGGATCATCGCCAAAATCTAATCAGCTGTTCCTTGGCACGAGGCTTATCTGTCCACTACATTTCAGGTAAATCGGTTCAAACGAACAGGGTAAAAAGCATAAAATTCTGGCAGAGGTAAAAAACTAAAATAAAAATAAAACACATAACCTCACAGAATAGAAAAAAAGTCTGTCAAAAAGCCTTGTGCCTCCTGTGTGAGTCCTGCTTAGTGTGTCCATTCTCACAGGGGAGGCTGGAGCTGCATGTGGATCCCAGACCTGAGCTTCATCTTCACTCTGGTCAGCTCTGGTCTTCTTACTTCTCGCTGAGTGTAAACAGCACAGTGACTCTGCTGTGACCCCTTCAGAGGTTTTCTTGTGTCCCCAGCAGGTAGCTGAAGCCAATGATCGCATGTTCAATCTTGAGGCAATCTGAAGTATAGAAATACAGAGAAGCCCTCTCCGGCACATTGATGAACACCGTGCTGGTGAACCCCTTCCAAATCTCTGTTTTGCTCTCCACTTCGAGCTTGCTGACAGTAATCGACCTGTCACGACCTTCGGCGTTCGGGTTTCTCACCTGCAGCTCCAGGTAACCAGTGGCCAACTCTCCATTCATGCTCTTAAAAATCACATCCATATGAAAGATGTATGGTCCAGTGTGGGCGAAAACGATCGTGCTCTTGTTTTCCAGCTCAACCTTGTTGTTTGTGTAATTAGAAAATGTGAGTGTCCCATTGTGTTCGATACCTGAGGAGAGAAAGAGAGGTAAATGTGTTAAAGACAGAATGACAAAAGGACCAAATTTATTTGCGTGATGAAACTTCAAATTTGCTTAATGAAATGTCCTAGAAAGACAAGTCCTGTTGTGTATCCCACTTGGAAAGATGCTAACCCCCCCCTGTTTTCATGTAATGTAAATGAAGTGTCATGAAGCAAGGTGTCACACATGGTAGTCATGTTTTACAAAGTGTCTTCACTCCAGCTCTACCTGTCCCTGTTGGCTATGTATGATCACCTGCTTTCCAGGTGATCTCTTTATTGTGTTTTGTATTGATACATGAGTGTTTTCTTTAACAATTTACAATTTTAAGATTAGAGAGGCTGCTTTCAGTAATTGTAAACGGTCCCATGCGCACAGCAATATCACTGCCACAAATATCGTGGAACATCTGCAAAACTAAAAAAACTGTAGTTATAAACTTGGCAGGACAGAGGAAACTCTTAAACAGACTTAAACTTTTAGCTCCTGATAGAGCTCAACTCAGGCTTCATCAGGAGGGCGGCTGCTTTGCTCCAAACAATTTCACTGCATGAACCTGGACTGTGTGTATGTGTGTGTGTGACCTTTTTAGATATCTAGAAATAATCATTGAAGTTACACAGCTCTGTCTCGTGAGTAAATGCGCACAGATGTGTAAATGCGTCTCTCTTAGTGTGGAGATCGTTTCTGCTGCAGGCGGATTGCTGCAAGACCAACCGCAACCGATGTGCTATTCATCACAATGTTCATTTTTGTCACCCAGCCGCCCGGTCTGCTGATTATCCGTGGTGTCTGTGGCTATAACTGCAATTCACAATGTCTGTACACAGCAGATGGTTGTTATTGCTTTTATTGTTTGTGCCACAACTCGTAGAGAAGGTGAGAGGGGTTTTCCACAATGGCTTTGGTCTTGTCCCTTGCCTTTTTTTTTTTTTTTTTTAAACAGTTGTGAAGCATCAGGCTATTTAACCTATTTTAACCCCCGCTTGCTGACATATTTCATCAGCCTCTGACAATTTTTACAGCGTTCAGCTCCCATGTGTCTGCTCTGTGTTCTGTTGACTTTTGTCGTAAGCAGTGAGTTTTTCAAGCTCATCCAGAAAATGCAATACATGTCCTGGATTTTTTCACCCATGATCAGAGCGAACATGGCCACAACAGGATAAAACAAACATAGCCTAAGGGCTATGTTTCCACTTTGCTTTGCACAGAGAGGTCCTTCTTCAATGACTCACCTCCAATACTTTGAAACTGTATGAATATGTTTTTATCTTCCTTTCCGTTCGAGACCTGTTGGAGAAAGACATAAAGCAGCTTAAGACCCAGAGAATTTGTGGCCAACTGTGTTTGTTGACCTTCCTACTCTCTTGGTTGTACATTTTCACTATGGCTATGATTATGACACAGAGTAATTAGGTGAAAATATTGCTCAATGTGTGTCTTCTGAAAGGTCAGTCGGTACAGCTCAGTGGTTCCTTGATCTTCGACTCTGGGAAGCGAAGTGGTTTTTATGAAGCTAAGTCTTCTGTTGTATTGACACAGCGGTAAGGCTTGTGGTATGAAAATAGGCTGACTGACAGGAACTAGGAAAAGTCGCCACAGCAGGATGATTAATAACCATAGTGAGAGCAGCATCATGATGATAAACATCACAGCCCACATAGTGAGCAGAGAAACGTGTTAGTGATTAAAATCATCACTGCAGTTTTTAATATAATTAGAAAGGACTGGCATTTCAGTTTTAACCCTAACTGATGCAGGAAAAAAAGTGTTCTTTGCTGTAGTCTAATTTTAAAGCTATGTTTGTTCAATGTGCTCAGACTGTTAGGCCTAGTGAAGTCTTCTGCCACATGAGCCACTTGCGCCACTGCTGGCTTTGCTTTGAATCCTGCATCTTTGCTTCCAGCTTTACAGTGGCCTACTGCTGCAGGCACGGAGAACCGCCACATTTGCTAAACCTTCAGTTTTAGACAGATCTGAAAATGGCCCTGAAGCAGGCAAATTATTTATAACGGCCCTAATCCTTACTTCAACCTGAGAAAACCCATGCCTACTCTTAATCATCTCTTGCTAGTTTAAACACACTGGTGTAAAACTGTGGTCGTTTGAAAACTGTTGGTGTAAAAGTGGATGTGGCAGTCTCTGTGCCTGCAGCTCAGTGATATTAAAGGCCTTTTTCCAGTATATCAACCTATGCAAACAAAAAAAATATTAAATAGCAATGATGAAAATCTCCCTTAAAGATAATGTACTTACAATGAAGTAACAAAAAAGTATTACTTTGTTCTGTACAAACACAGGTACAAACCAAACTAAGCACTTAAAAAAGTGCTGAAGGTTCTGACATTAGTAGTGCTGAGTAATGCATCGACTCCCACTCTTTCTTAACGGATGTAATGCTGTTTTGCCTCACTGAGCACTAAGGTGATTGGTGATAGGGATTGTTTGATTATTTGCCAAGAGAAAATTAAGTAAATTGGAACAAATACCGCTATTTAATTCTGGTATGTTTAACTTCTAACTGAATTTGAGCATACTGGCCTCAAGTGCCTAAAGTTGTTAATGGTTGTATCACCTGCTTCTGAAGTTTTAGTGGTGATAGCACAGATCCTGCATTACATTTTCATGGTCCTGTTATTACAGTGCTGTTACTGACTGTTGCACAAATCCAGTATTTGTGGGTGGCTGGTACACTGGTTTTTAAAGGTGCTGTTCGAAATATTCATCACTCAACTTTTTATTATAAATCCACAATGTGCACATAAAGGACAGATTCAAATCAACAGGATTTGACAAATATGCTCACAGCACAATGCAGCTCTGGTTGTACGATAATAAAACTTAATAGCACTTTATTGCGATGTTATTTATAAATTCTAGTTAGTGACAAACACTGCTGTATTTACTACAAAATAAGGGAACACTGATTCCTGTTACTCCATACTTTTTATAGGTAATACGGAAGGACAGTACAGTATATTTACTGGTTATAAAATGGGAAGTATGCAGCAGAAAAAGGTCATAGTAAAGGGAGGGAAAAAAAATCTGAAAGTGAGTGCCCACAGACATCCTAAAATAGCTTGAAGACACTTAAGTATGAATGGAACAAAGTCTCTGTGACATGCTGACAGTTTAATCTCTCACTACAAAATTTTTGACCCGAATAGAATGAATGAAGAATTAAGTTTTAAATTTTACTCTAGTTGTTTTAACATGCGTTTTTTTTTACCTTTTGGATTGAACTCCATTGCAACTCCTATAACAGGTGTTTTTTTCTTTCTTTCTTTCTTTTTTTTTAAGATGCTGGCATCCCATTGGTCTTTTTGTTTGTTTGTTTTGTTTTAACTCTTTGCAATATCCTGACAGCCTCACAGTGAAACAGGAGAAAGTTCTCATTATGTCTATTTGATAAATGAGTCTGAAACCAACAATATAGTTGAATCACTCTACAAATGAATACACACAAGGTCTAATCTAAATGTAGCCTTGAGAAAAATATATATATATTGGGCCTGCCGCGTATTCACTGCTATATGTGCTTCCTTAAACCAATTAAAATAGTGATATTTTTAGTCAAAAAACTGTTAAAGCTGTTACCATTCTAAATATTTGAAACATGAATAAATCCCTAGGGATGCAGTGGAGAATAAAGTCACCTAAACTCGGTCACCTTTATATTTGCTGAATAGGTTAGTCTCCATCTTTTCAGGCTAACAACCAATCTTTAAGCTATACATCCTCAGTGTACATCATATAAAGTAGTAAAAAAAAGCTTGGCCATAGGCAGATTGAGTCTTCACGATGCAAAACAATGTGTTTTAATAAGCTGGAAGTTAACAGCTTGCGGTGGAACATTTTATCACCGCCCAGTAATTGATGATCATTAAACTACATTTGTACAGGTTACCGTTACGCACAGCTCACTCACCTGCTGCTTGCAGCATGTTGCTACGTCCCGGTAAACTTTGAGAGTGACAGCCAGGCACGTTGCCACCAGCACGCTCTGCACAGTGATGACTACAGCCAGCCTCCACGCGCGCCTGTCCCGGTGCCGGTGCTTCACGGCGTCACCCTCTTCATCCATCGTCCTTTTTCTTTCTCTCTGTCAGTCTCTCTGTGCTCTGAGAGCCCTGCAGTGCCACGGCGAGGTTTTAACACGAGTGGGCAAGATAAAGGAGGGGACTGACACTGACTAACTGGAAAGAAATCCCCATGCTCGACAATTTTTGGTGTGCGCGCGCGTGTGTGTGGGTGATGTGCGCGAGAAGTGCAGACGGAGTGTGTGCGTGCCAATAACAAGAGGGAGGCTACTGGAAGCAGGAGACTGAAACCATCGCACCGGGACAGTGATACCGTTGCCTATAAGTCGGCTGTACAGCAACAATAAAGGTCCTATTTCGATAATGGCACACAAAACCATGCAGTCGAGTGAAAACTCCCACAGCTGTTCTCTAAACAAAGAATCACTGTGAATCAGTCTTCCTATAACATTCATTTAGGGAAGTACAGTGTGTCCGTTATGCTCAGCAATGAATATATGATGACCTTATTGCGGTATTGTGCATAGCCTATGGCAAGGCTATAATATTCAACTACTACTCATATGGGGAGTTCTTGTGCGTCTGCCACACTCCATGACCTTATCGCTCTTTATGGTATTTCTATAATCAGCTTTCTGTGGGTATCCCCGGAGTTGGAAAGTAGCCTAAATGCATTCACTCAAGTAGGCTACTTTAAGTACAGCGTAGAGGTACAGATACGTGAGTATTACCAATTTACGAGACTTTATACTTTTACTGCACTACATTGGGGAAATAACTACTATTACTACTACTACTACTAATAATAACAAAATAAAAAAATAAATCAATATAAACACAAAACATGACACCAACAGGATAGTTTGAGCTACAACATCAAAATACTTCTTCCAGGTTAATGCATCAATCACTCTCTGAAAGGAACCATCCTTCATAATTTTTACTTTTCATACTTTTTTCATACTGAAGTACACTGTGTAAGTAACACTTCTATAGGCTAGTTTTATTTAAGCAACATTTGAACATGTAAGCACTAATTCACTATTTTGAATGCAGTTTTTCCCATTATATTTCTCCATATTGGTATTGCTTTTAGCCTATGTGAGTAAAAAATTTGAGGAGTTTTTCCATCGAGAGAGAAAAAAAAACTTGAAGAGCTCACAAATCCATTTCTAGGCAAAGAAGTGAAAAGACTAAATCAGCAAGATGCTGGCATACCAATTGCACATAAACATACATGGACAAGGAAATGGTTATTAATTCTGCTCCTTAAGTACCACAGGCCTGCTGGTTTTCTATCCTAGTAGTTAATACACCTGCCAACAGGTGAATTAACTGTCTCTAATTAGATAGAGTGAGAACCAGCAGGGCTCTAGTAGTCCAGGACCAGGGTTGAGAACAGCCTCTGTTCACGGTTTTCCCAGATGTCACATGCATTTCCTTTCAATATGGTACTTTGCCTTATATCAAGCTTATTGGCTGTGTCTTTTGATGACAACCATCTGTTGATTTATTACAATCACCAACTACTATCCCACCAAGATGCCTGTGTGGTGATGGAGCAGGATACTATAGGTAGCCTATGTTTCATTAGTGGTTTAAAGAGTAACTACACTCCAAACCCAACTCTCAGTGAAGCCTGACCTCTAATGGTGAAAAGTTGGATGTCTGGTCTTTGGTGGCAGGTGATGTCACCACCTGTTTCATAATGGGTGGTAACATTTCCAGCCACCAATGACCAGGCACTCTACTTTTCATCATTGACTTGGGGAATCCCCGCCGCCATCATAAGTGTCGTTACAAAACTCAAGCAATCTTGTGTGATCGAACCTTGCAGGGCTGAGGGAGGAAGTCAACAACGATTAACCACAGTGATGCATATAAACCACATTTGATTGCAGTTCTCCATCATTTCTGATGTGGCGTCAAGCTATAGGAGAGGCAAATGAATGTAAGTAAAGGAATCAATATTGATGTAATTACAGTAATACTGTGGAAATTCAACTGATCTATCTTATCACTTATTGTTCTATTCCTCGTCTTGCCTTGTAGAACATGAATGATAATAATAATAACAATAATAATAATTATAATAATAATAAAAGATAGATACATAAATAAATAAAGAAATTAATAAATAAAAGCTACTGATCAGAAACAGAAATTTCAAAATCAAAAATCGGTCCAGGTCAAATTAACAAATGCCACTGTATTGCCTTTATCCCCAGAAAACGGCATGGCCTC
>OMLF01001721.1:12722-35766 GCA_900302615.1 Holocentrus rufus | reverse complement strand
CCTGTGGAGCCTGCCGGTGGCTCCACAGCTCCCCGGGGGCCCCTGGGTGTGGAGTCGAGGGCGGGTCTGGATCACTCTCTCTTCACATCATCAATGCCCTCCCCCTTGGGCCACCTTAACACGACCCCCCCACTCCATCCCACTTGGTTAGAGACCTCAGGCCACCCCTCTTCTGCATACAGAAACAAAAGACCCTGAAGACAAGACACCAGTCATGACTAATCTTATCTCAGTCTTTACCACATATTTTTTAATTGACTGACAGTAAGAAAAAAGTTGGCTACATCAAGGACTGCTATGCCTCCCTCCTGTCTGTTGCACATTTTACAAAGGTGAGAAAACAGTTGTCAAGCCCAATGGAAGCTTTTCATCTACGATCACTTTTAAAAGAATGCAGTATATTCTATCAAATCAGGCTCACTGCTAGGATGTCAACTTTTACTGTTCATAAAAACTTAATGTACAAGAAGGTGAATCCAGGTTGATTTCCCTTTTTAAATCAATCACGAAGGTGAAGTCGTGGATAAAGGAGCAGTTTGAGAAGTATTTTTAAGCTCTGAGATGTGGATCTCACAAGGAAGGCTGCAACTCAAGAACAGGTAGAGGCTCCCTATATTTTGCACCTTCAGAGGTTTCCCTCAGGTCACAAAACAGCGCAGCTAAACATAAAGGCACTTGCATCCCCTTCATGGCCAAGAACCACTCGTCTCTGAATATTCTCCCCTATTACTTTCACATTGGCTCTGCACTGGACCCTCTGCCTAGATGAGACGGTGATCCTGGGAGAGTTGCTGTCAGGGCCACGTGTAGTGGGGAGGTGGCCAGGGAAGGGGGTGACTTTCCTGGGTGTAAAATTCAATTATACAGCGGGTGAGCGTGTCTGAGCGTGTCTGTTGTGAGCGGCAGGCGGACGGCTGCCCGTTCCCAGCGTGCGACGAGGGGGTTAAGTACCACAGAAAAGCCTCCATTATCCGGAGTGAGAACGGCCCATGTGGCTGGCCGCACGGCCCCCGCTCTCTTTCACTCTCCTCACAACAGCACTGCTGAAAGCCTTGAAGTTTCATTCTCTTTCCCTTGCCCCCGCTCCTTTTCTTCCTCCTCCTCCTCCTCCCTCTCCTCCAATCACAACTCCCTCTCTTGCTCAGTCTTGCACTCAGAAAAGAGCTTCTACAATGCTGGTGGATGGCTGGAGTGGATTCTTCAGCACCCCTGTGGACTGTGCACATGTGGACAACATTCACAGGATGTCTGTCAACCAGTCCATTAATCAACAACATCTCGCAGCTCTATAACGTTGATTATCATCTCTTAGCCCCCCTGCTACTCATTCTACATGGCAACGTTCTATACTGAAATTGGTTCGCGAGACCCTCTGATGTGGTTTTGCCACATTTCCATCACAATAATTATGAAGAGCTGGAGCTGGAAAATTATGTACAAATATGAGTGTTGCATAATGATGAACAAAACATATTAAAAAAACATCTACAAGGGTGGCCACAGCATGTCAAAAAGCTCATTCCTTGCAGTCTATCCCATAAGGCTGCACCACTGCCTCACATCTGGCTAATCATCAGTGTGAGAATGGATCTTTAGTGTCTGAGTAAGACTGAGAGCCTATGGAGTAGACCAATGTAGACACACACTGCACCACTCCTCGTGATAAACGAGCAATTGTTCCTATCGCCATTAAATGACGGTATATGACGCAGTGGGGAGCATTTTGTCCAATGTACAATCTGAAGAGGACACTGAGGAACTGAGGAGTTTTATATGACATCATTGTAGACACATATGTGCACATCCATATGGGTTCATCTGCAAATTGCTGACAATTGGAGAGAAGTGGATTACACATACAGTGGTCCATTATAAGTCCTCACTGCCAAAAGTGGCTGCTGCATTTACTTCCATTGGAATTCAAACAATGAATCGGGGAGAAATGGACAACACAGCACAGACAGTTATGCTGGTAGCAGGTGGAGCATTTTCCAAGAGTAAAACTTCACCCCACAAACATAATAAAACTCCAAACATAGTCCCCACTGGCCAAAAATCTACCACATAGCCTTTAGTATTTAGTTTATTGTTTAGTTTAGTATATAGTTTATAGTTATAGTGTCGTATATAGTTTGTATATAATTCATGAAATGATCTCACTTTGTTCACCATGTTCCTCTTGAGCTCATTACAGCACATCAAGTGCATCAATGCCTGTGATGTCAGTCAGGATAATAATGGTCCTTTAATGTAGTGAGCTGAGATTGCCCCAATACTTCATTGTCCACTTCCCACACTAAATAACATGCATGCACATAATGTATAGTGCTGTAGGGCACTTTGGATCGAAGTGTTCACCAAATGGCATATGTTGAGATGGGTCCCCTTCATAAATTCCAAATGGAGAAAAAATAAAGCCTGGGTGCCTTAACTTGAATTTTTAACATGTGGCTAGGTGAGTTAGTTGTGGGTTTCTGTGCAAATTATGAAATCATTACCAAACCCACACTGCCCTCCAGTGGCATCCCTGCATTCTCCAAAATCAGGTGTGCTGATAGGAGTAGTTTTCTTTTTACTAGGTTAAAAGTGCAGGATCCTAAATCATCAGACATATCAAAGTCTCTGCATTTGAGATAATTTGCCACTAAAATCTGATTCTATATGATGGTAGCCATCAAGAAATCTAACCATATAAGGTTTGTTTGTCCCCCTGCAGTAAATGTGCTTTTTGGGTTGACAACCAGTATGGAGCTTCACACGTGGACACTGTGTTGTCACAAAAAAATAGAAAGAAATTATCAGCAACCATTACTTGTTACTGTACTGGTGCTGTAATTCATTACTTGTAAAACAAAAACTGTCTCACACATGATTTCATGCAATTGTGGAAAAGGATTTACTTTAAGAGATATGTCAAAATCATGACATGAAAGAAGCTCAGCATCCTATGGGTCTTCACTTGTTTAAAAGTCACTGGAATACTCCCTCTTTGCCCAAAGGTGGCTAATTTAAATTTCATAGAATTAAAGAGAATTTTTAATCATTCATTTTACCACGACTGAAAACATAAGGAATATTATTTAAAATTTATCCTTGAGATATTTTAACATGTTCCTGTCTCTGAAACAGGCCTCTGTCCTTAAAGATGTTGGAACCCCATGGAACTTCCAACATCATGTGATATATTTATGGTATTTAACAGAATCTCTTAAATACAGGCATCTGATTGGACTATGGGCTGTGAGTAGGTCATTCTGGATGCTACTCGATATATATCGTTGCTGACTATGCATGCAAACACACAGGTGTTACTAATGACATTAATTAAGGTTCTAGACGACAATGAAATAGAAGCGCTGCGGGGTCTTTGTTGTGATCACATACAGGTGCTCTTTGGTGCTTTGGGTGCCTGGTACTAATTCAGACTCTTGAAGGGCTCATTTCAGACTAAAACTAGACTCTAAACTATTTCATACATATAACACATATAATAAATGCAAAATAACAAGGTTTGATCCATTTAAGTATTTTCAGTTAACCAGCATGAACAATAGCAGGACCCTGGTTCTGTGGAACAGAATTATATTCCCTTATTCCCCAGCAGCTTTTTTGACATGAACTAGCAGGTAAACACAGGTGTTATTAATGACATTAATGAAGGTTCTGTTCCATTTGTATAGCAGTCTTTCCAGTGAGACAGCACAAAGAAATAGCAGGACCCTGGCTCTGTTAGACCTAAACAGAACATAAAACTTCATTAATATCATTAGCTACACCTGTGTGTACCTGCTATTTCATGACAAAACGGGCGAACTAATAATTTGAAAATATCCTGTAAATTATGTTATATAGTGCATATTGTAGGCTTACTTCAGCACTCTCTAGACGACAGTACCTGTTGCTGCACCATGGGTTTAGAGGAATTTGGCGACATCTTGTGGCGCAAAACGGTAACTTCAGAAGTGTAGAAGCGCAGTTTCACAGCGCTTCCGAAATATTTTCACGTCAAGGCCTTCGAATAGACAGGCTGCACACTCTATTAGATAATACGACGTTCCTGTTCTCTGTCTGAGGGCATTTTAGACGTTGGACCTGACCGACAGAGTGAAACGATATCAATAGTGGTGAACCTCTGACCCAAACAATCTCTTATGGCATTCTGTCTTTGCTGCCTTGTCTCCCAAATACATAATGTTGAATTTCTTTCATTAATTTAGCTAACTACGAGGGACTCTGGAAACCTCGTGCAGGACCCGTTGCGGGTTCCCGAACCCCACTTTGGGAACCACCGCTCTATTGGTGGGGTCTAGAATTTTCTGTAGCAGCTGGAGGCCGCCAATGGTAATCGGAAATGTTGTTTTGTTTTGTTTTAATTAACCTTTAGCCGTTAATTTCGAAAAATGCGAGAGAAACGATATAGCCTACACATGTATGTACATGTAACATAGGTATATGTATAGGTCTGTGTATATATACATACAAAGAACTGTCTATAAAATATGATTTTATTACGTTCAAGACAGCTCGAGATTTTGCATTGGATACTGTTATTCGGTCAGGCAAATGGAGCAGGCGTTGAGCAGACTCACTAGCAGAGTGATAGAAAAAAATAAAAAAATAAACCAAACAAACAAGCAAACAAACTTTAGTTGAAAGCAGACATACCTACCGGCAAGTCTAAACCAGCAGTGGACAATGAGAACCAGATGTGCTATTATGGTTCTGTTTCACAACAACCCGTCCCGTGACCCACAGAGGCCGAGGGGGTGTGGTGTCACGTGGTGCGACGTGAAATGGTGAGGTTTTAAGAAGAGGTGGTCAAACAAACGTACCAAAGCCCAGCGTTCAGCATCAGAAGAGACTTATTTCCCTAAAAGTCAGAGGATGGACGCAGCATACAAGAGAATCAATGGGGACCATGGCCCAGACGCAGAAACAGAGGGTGGAAGGGTAAATCTGATTCTAATCACTGTATACCACTGTAACAACTTTCTGCCTGGTGAGGAATTTGCTACATGAACTTGGAATGTATTTCAATGTGATTCATCATTTGGATTTGTCTATTCCATAATATAATTTAATTATAATTTAGTTGCATTGCATCATATAATTTAGTTGCATTAGCAAATCTATCAGCATATATTGTGCTAAAGATGGCTCAAAGAAAAAAAAACTGTTGTATGTGTTCTTCATTTTGTAATTGAGGTCATTCAGTTTAATGTAACAACAGAGTGCCAGTCATGTTCATTGTGCTTGTTGACATAGCTGGAATTTTCTACAACAGGAAACAAAGCAGGGGATTGTAAAGATCCTCTGGTGAATAGAGGGCAACTTCAGCTGATGTTATTAAATAGTGGACAATATGTATTGTCATGATTTATCTGGAAAAAATATGGTCACATCCCTGGAAACATCCCTGGCAATTTTAAGATGTCAAGCTGCCAGGTGAAATGAGATTACAGATGAAATGATTAGATTGACAGAATATGCATGCATAGATTTGAATAAAAAAAAAGCCCCGCTGGAACAAGGTGATGTGGCAGGTCAACATCACTGCAGGGTTCAGAGAGAAAAGGTTAAACGTGCAAAGGTGGAATGTAAAATGTCAAGGCTCTGCAGTGCCTTTTACACGCGAGGAAGAGCAGCGAGCAACATGTGTCAGTCATGCTTATCAGAAGGTCAGAGTATGACAAAGGTGAAAGGGAGATAAATAGCCACGAAGCTGCAGAAGGGTCAATACATGACCCACGGTTCACTTTAGGAGAGCAGGAGGGTTTCACTAAAATGGGAGCGCAGTGTACAGGATATGAGCTTTCCCTCTGAAAATGCCCCTTAGATTAGGTTAGAAAATTGCCCTGTGTGCAGAAGCGAACCAAAACCGTCTCCCTGTGCTATTGTAATAGCAAAAATGGATCAACCCTTACAAATAAATGGCAGAAGAAAGAGTTGCACATAACTCTATACATTTATTTTCTGTGCAATAATGTGTTGTCTCCCACCTCGGTTGCAGAGGAGAAGGGGCTCCATGTACTTGGAGGAGGAGACCAGCAACAAGCCGGGAGTTCTCTCCTGCATCTTCTCCCTCAAAGAGGAAGTTGGAGCTTTGGCCAAAGCCCTTAGGCTGTTTGAGGTAAATCCTCACACAAACACACATACATGTACACCCTTTGCACTGCACTTTTTGCTCTTTTCTTTTTTTTTTTTTTTCAAGAAGCAAATAATCTTGGACCCCTAACCGAGCTTCTCACATCTGCTGGTTGCCGAGAGCTGTGTGTCAGTGCTAATGACTTTAACAGGAGAAAAGCAGATTTTGAAGTTCATTACCTGCCATTTACCAGTGCCAGAGGCCACATAAAGGCAGCATGTAGGGCTTCACCCCACATTAGCCAGATCATTTGTCTCTTCCTCCTCCCAGACCATGGAGGAATTCGTAAGGTATGAAACATATGGCATAACAGAGTCTGATTTAACCCCAGGCAAAATGCCCCCCATCATTCTTGTGCAGGAGGGCGAGGGACTTATTTTAATCTTTGTTTCACCAGGTAAATCTCTTTGAGATGAGAAATCTTGTTGCCAAGAGATCCGGACTTGTAGCTGGACTTACATACTGCACTGTAAGGCTTACTGTGCACACGAGCCAGCAGAGGATGGAGGAATGTTAATGCAGTGGTAGTGAGCTCTGATCTACTTGGGTTAACTATTCCCTCAGGAATAGTTCGCTCAGGAGTTAATTCATTACAGAGATACAGCCCAAGTAGTTCCTTCATGTACTTGTTTTTGGGACACTCTGAATGCTGTTAGGGCAGACAGAGGAAGAGTGTGTACTTGCCAAAATGATTTACAGTGGGCTTTGATGGACTCCTTTATTTAAAGAATCGACACAAAGCAAATTTGTGCTAACATCCTTATCTTGGATGTTCATGTATCAGCTGTGTGCAAACATGACAGGTGGCTCTTTGATCCACTAGCCCAGCTCCAGGCCTGCTATCCTCCTTGTGAAATAGTCAAACATTGGACTGGATGTGACTCAACCTAGCCCAAATTATGTCCCGTATTAACTGGAATTGAAACGCTTGCGCTCACTAGTTATTTTTCACCAAGACGGACACGCTGTTTGTATGGTCTTTTATTGATTGAAAGCGACTACGTGCGCCGCTGCATAAAGTCAACAGCGATTGGCAGCAGTTGCATCATTTAACCTTCAGTGTCGATGTGATTTCAAAGTTCAAGTTTGACGGCCTCGCAGGCAAAACAGCTGGAAGTGTGTGTTCCGCTGTGGCATTTCAGCTGGAATACAAAACCAAAAGTTTTTCTGTTTCTTGAGAATCTTTGTGGGGGTGAGAGTTTGGTTGTGTTTGCTGATTAATTCAAAGTGTCGTTCCAATTCCAGCTGAAAACATCAAGCTCGTCTCTGAACCTATGAGCTCCCACTTTGCAGATCCACCCCCTGCTCCACCCCCCAAACTTGTCCAGTCAACTCCTCTCCTCTCTCCAACTATTCTATAAAACAGGCCAAATAACACCCAAATTGTCAACACCTCCCTCTCCCTTAGAATGCGTGTAAATAAATGACAATATATGCGTGTGAGAAATGGTCATATTGATTGACCCACAAAACATGCCTTTAAAGGTTACATGCTTCCTCTTCACTTTTCGTGTTCTTGTTCATAAAGATCCTAAAAACTGAAAATAAATAAATAAACGACTCCTCTGTGGAGCCATGTGCTAACATTTAGTTGAGGCCATCTCATGCTTATTTTCAACTTGTACTACATCTGGATACCAGCTCAAACCTAGTCCTTTCATAAATGACTCCCTGTTTCAAAACCACTTTCAAGTTGGAAATGCAGAATTGATCCCTTTTAGAATGTCTAATCTTGGTATTTGTGATTCAGGAGGCCCTGAAAAGTCACATTCTAAAACGGTTTCCCTGGTTATCCGCCTGGGACTCAAGCACATGTGATGGCAGTGTGGCTGTCATGTGAGGCGTCGGTTCCTGACCATGTATAAGCCTGTCATGGCCTGGTCAAGGCATTGCACCACAGTCAGGGCAACAGAAGGGTTAATATTACCTACCCTAAAGATGGATTGACATCTCTGAGGGACAAACTATCTGTCAAAACTTCCCCATCCATTCCTGCCAATTTAGGCCCAGGATTGACAAGTTAAGCTGAGTCAAACTCACACATTAAGACAAAATGTAAAAAGAAATTGGAGAGAAATTGAGAGAATTTTTTCAAAAATCAGCATATTATAAAACATATTTGGATGTAGAAACTTATTTGGATTAACTGAGTTCCTCAGTTCCCTACTCATTGTTGGTATATAGTCTACACAATCGTCCTTAAATTATTAGAGTCTTGGCTTTCTAGTTTCTTACTATGGAAATCAGGTATTCATAAATACAGATGATTGAGTGTTTCATGTCATAAAACACATGAGCATTTGCATTGTGAAATTAAATGGTATTGTCTTTGAGAAGCATTGAGTGAACTTGCTGATGAATGGATCATAGCACATCGTTTGATGGCAGGGCAGTCATTCAAGCATCCATTTAGATGCCAACCAGAATTGAGTGGGGGGTTTGCAGGACCACAAGGCTCCCAGAGAGCCACAATGGGTGGAATAGGATCCATATGGAAGAAAAATGAACTCTCAGGCAGGGAAAACAACACTCCCTGGCGCTTCCCAAAGTTCAAAAACAAAAACACATTTTCATCACAATTACCCATTAGAGATAGTCATGCCTTCTGGCCCCAGCCAGAGCCTCTCAGCTTTGTGCAAATCAAAAGGGCACATGCACTGATTGGTGAACTGTGTCTAAAAAAATCTGGATCCTGGAAACACGCCAGCATTTTTCAGTTCATGCTCCTGAATGACAAATGCCTAAATTTTGACAGAATGACCTATTTGACACTAAACCACCACAATATGTGGTTATGTACATGAATGCCTCGTCTATGCAAGTATGTTCTGGTTATCTGAGGGCCAGTTTGCTGAGAGAGAGTTCAAGGCAGCTCTGACCCCAGGTCAGACTCCACAAAGTCCAACAAATAACCATCATTTAGCAGCCATACGATACCCTCTAGTGGTGGAACAAAGGCAGTGTTGTCACTTTTCAAGATACTGTCCTAGAACATGCTTAGTTGTATGTCTAGCTTATCTACATGGATTTTTATAAGACAGACAAACTGAGGATCTCTCCTTAAAAATACCAACACTGATATCCCAATTCATGTCTCATCATGGTCTTCTCTGCTCCCCTGCCTCTGTGAACTGCAGGAGAAGGGCCTCAACCTGACGCACATTGAGTCGCGTCCATCACGGATGAATAAAGAGGAGTTTGAGTTCTTCATCAGTGTCGACTCCACCTGCTCCCAGGTCCTGGATGAGGTCATTGATGGCTTACGTACACAAATCAGTGGCCACGTGCATGAGCTCTCACGCAACAAACAGAAGGACACAGGTGTGTGTGTGTGTGTGTGTGTGTGTGTGTAAAATAAGAGGACATTACCCTGAACAAGATAAGCATGAATCCTCAAAATTAGTAAACATGAGATGTGTCTAAATGCATGCTGAGAGGAGATGCAACAATCTGATGTCTCTGATCAATGATCAAATATGAAAAAATATGATAAAGCATGAAAAATGTGAAATGCCATGTTAGCTTAAGTGACTTCAATTATATTATCTTGCAGTTTTTGTCATTATGATGGAAAGCAAAGATCAAGCAAAAATCACCAGAAATTGATTTGATAATAATAATAATAATAATAATAATCCCACCATGTCATATCACATATCTTATCATAATACTATCTTGTCTGTCACCAGTTATTTGCCTCTCCAATTTGCCTGTCGAAATTCAGTTGAGCTAAGTTGGTCTGGGAGATTTGTTATCACATATTAGACTTTGTGATACAGCAGGGTTTAGTGAACTGATGCCCCTCATGTGATATGGAGACAAATGCAGGCGACACAGTCCATTTATCATGTGAGCAGAGCGTTGGGTGGTGCGTTATGAATTGGCCCCGCCAGACTGTGTAATGGACGACCAGCGCCGCCGCTGAGACTGATGGGCCTGTCTCCCACAACTTGAGCCTTTATTAGTTGTTTCCAGAATGACATTAGTTTAGTTACTGAGGACCAACAGGCCCTGCAGGAACAGAGGGGCCCTGTGTCCCAGTGCCAGACTAACACTGGCAAACAGACCATGCCAAGGTCAAGGCAGCCTGAGACAGACAGGGCCACCATGGATCCTCCTTTGACCCCGATGTAGCCATTGTGGTCTACTGGTCAGGGTCAAGTGGACGGCGGGATATTTATGGCCTGTTTTTGAAATGGCCTGTTTATAGAGGAGCCTGGTAGGGCCCTATTGTTCCCCCACGCCTCAGGCTGGACCACACTGCACAAATGCAGATTAATGATTGGACCCCAGAGTTTTCAACCGTCATAAATCCACATGAACAAGCACATGACCCCCACTCACTGTTCTGGTGAGTGTCAAAATGCCTCGCCCACCAAAAACCCTACAGGCCAACCTCCATCATCCACATCAGTAACAATTTGTGCCATACTCGTTTACATCAGTATAGAGTTATTACTGCACACCGACACAAAGGATTGTACAAGAGTACAGAGATAAAGATACAGCAAAACAAGCATGCCCACCAAAGTGCCAGATGCTCCACAAAGCATTAACTGTTGCATGGACAGTAAATCTGTGGTAAATTTGTAAATTGTCCTCGCAGTAGGCAGCCTTTAACAGATTCATGAGAATTTATTCTCAACTGACTTGCCAGTTTAAATAAATATTGAAAAAAAAAATTATTGAATGATGTTGAATAATGATATAATTATTTTTACTCGCCAGTCCCATGGTTCCCTAATGACATCCAGGACTTGGACCGCTTCGCCAACCAGATTCTGAGTTACGGCTCTGAGCTGGATGCTGATCACCCAGTAAGGACTGACTCATCCATCACCGTCTGTTTGCAACATCCTGCCCCTGTGTTTGTGTATGCATTTGTGTGTGTGTGCTTGCATTTGTGTCCACTCACGCCCACATGTTTTATGAAAGACTGCAGAGATGACAGGCCCCACTCTGCCATCTATTCTAATGGAAACTATCTCGACACACAAATTGATGTCATTGCTTTAATTGAGCCCCTATAATTATAGATAATTGCTCCCTTTTGCCACCGCCATTAAAGCGAAATGTATTCATCATCAGCTGAAAAACACTCTACAAAGGCTTGATTTGAATATGTATCTGCATGCTCTTATTAGAAACGGAGTGCATAATGTTGTCAAAGGCCACAGGGTTTAGCCTTAGCAGAGGATTTCCACTCTTTGATATAGTTGTGCGCAGCCGGGCTTCGATCCTGAGATCTAACATGGCGTCCCTTTGTGTTTGTGTTCAGGGCTTCACAGATGCAGTGTACAGAGCCCGCAGGAAGGAGTTTGCTGATATTGCCTACAACTACAGACAGTAACTACCTTTGAAATGTTTTTGTGTTTAGTGATTTTCAACCACCTGTTTCTCTGCTATCTTCAAATCTTCCCTGCCAGTGTGTTTATAATGAAACTTTGTTGATTCCGATGTGAAAATTTGGTCATTTTAACAACAAGTAATAGAATACAGGACAGCAAAACAGAATATAAACATAAAATGGAGATGATAATATATCAATTTGGAATAAAACATATGCAGCTGGCTATTATGTTAAGCTGCTAAGTGGATTGAGGTATTATTTGCATGTACAAATAACAATGGAAATTAATCAGATAAAAATGTGTCGCACGAGAAGGCCAGAGCCTAGAGAGGGATATACATATATAAGGACAGTGTGCAATGCATGTGGAGGTGCATTTTCCCAAAATTCCCATATTACCGATGCTGAAAACATATGTACAGAATGTGCTGGTTTGGGCATGCACATTAAAAGCAGTCCCAAGCTGTTTTCAAAACTCCAAATCGGGAATGGAAAAAGAGACAACAACAGCAGCATCTACATGCACATCGTTATCCATTCAATCAATCTCATTGTCAGAATATGAAAGGAGAGAGAGATGCAGAAGGTGTGTCATATGTGCCGATTCACACGGCAAATGTACAGAAATATGCCCAGATCTGAGAAACAGCATAGCCATAGTTTATGTGCAGATGTATGGGAGAATGGGGCCATTTGTATAAGAGGCATTGCATAACCTGTTGCCTTTTGGAACAAAAGAGCATCTAAAGTGCTCCATGTTGCACCTTTAGCTTGTTGGGTGGACTTCAGTGGGGTGGTTGTACAATGGACTTCAGTTCAGTCCTTATCTTCCCCTTTGCTACTGCCTCCATGCTAAATATGCAGGTCAGTCAGCATCTTTTTAAAGAGCTCTAAACCCACCAATAAAACTAGTTTGGCTTTTAATGGAGAGTTTTGGTCTCCCATCATGGTCTAAATGCTGTTTCAGGGGTTGTGACAAGGATACCGTTCTCGTAAAAACACTCAGCTGTAAATGTGTGTGTGTGTGTACGTGTACTCTTGCTCGCACAGATGCATCTTTATGCATACACACCTTTTTGCAGGTACATGCACTTGTCCTGATATTGGTGCTGTATGCGACTACGCATGCTTGTGTTGTAACCAGGGGTCTGTCTCTGTCCCAGTGGCCAAGTCATTCCCAAGGTGCAGTACACGGAGGCAGAAAAGGCCACATGGGGCACAGTGTTCAAGGAGCTGAAGACCCTGTACCCAACGCACGCCTGCCGTGAGCACAACCGAGTTTTTCCCCTGCTGGAGAAATACTGTGGCTACAGGCAGGACAACATCCCGCAGCTGGAGGACATCTCCCGCTTCCTGCAGTGTAAGTGGAGGGGAGGATGCAGCAACTCTGTTACTGTTGCATCATCAGCACCCTGAAAGCCCATAAACGCCATCTCTACCTCTCATGGTCTGGCACCAAGCTGTAGCACTTTTAACCTTTGATGAAGGAGCATTCAGCCTTAGATCCTTTGTCATGACCATTTTGGCTGTTATTATTACCATTTTAGTGTTTTTACCTTCTAATCTCACATTGTGCCTTCTTGATTTACTTCTAATTTACTTGATGACAGTGACAATTGATTTAAAGATAGACCTTTTTCACACCAGCCATTCTGACATGAAATAGTAGGTAAACACAGGTGTTACTAATCACATTAATTAAGGTTTTGTTCTATTTAGCTTCAAAACCTTAAATGATTATTAGAGCATGATTAGTAACACCTGTGTTTACCTACTATTTCACATCAAAATGGCTGCTGTGAAAAAGGTTCGCTAAGTATTTTGTAAAATCAAATGTGAACAAGTGCTATAGAAACAGTTATTATTATTATCACATATTGCCTATTGACTGAGTTATGTTTCTCCAGACGTGACATCACATGAGGCATCCCTTCCTCATTCATTCCATTTTAGGAGCCCCATGGTGTGTTAGTGACAGTGGGAAGCAAGGCTTGTTCAAATGCCCTACTTCCTATTTGTCTCTAGCCACTCATATCCAGAACAAGATGACACACTCACCTTCTATTGATCTGGTCTTCCCTCTGCTGCAGCATGCACAGGCTTCCGGCTTCGCCCTGTGGCCGGCCTGCTCTCGTCCCGTGACTTCCTGGCTGGGCTCGCATTCCGCGTCTTCCATTCAACGCAGTACATTCGCCACGCCTCCAAGCCCATGTACACACCCGAGCCGTGAGTGTCATGTCTAACTTCAATCTGTGGGAAGTGAAGAAATACTTAATGTGTGTGAGGATAAGAGGATGAACTCAGTTCTGTATTTCCTGCAGGGATATCTGCCATGAACTCCTGGGACATGTTCCTCTGTTTGCTGACCCTAGTTTTGCCCAGTTCTCACAGGTAATTAAGTGTCTCACTGGAGATGAAGTATTTCAATGATTGCTTTATGCAATACTACAGTATACAAACTAAACAAATCAATACTATATTATTTGTAGTTGTCATGGAGTGGTTGTAACCTGTTAGAGTTCAGCAGGTTGCTGGTGGGATTTTATAAATGTGACAGATTTTTTATTTTGTTTTTTTTAATTTACACAAATTTAAGCTTTTTACAAACATTTAAAAATTTGACACGAATTTTGAAACATTTTTTACAAATTTGACACAAATTCTAAACAAATTGGTAGAATTTTAAGTGGTGAAAGGCACACTATGCAAAATTGGTGAGGATCGATTTTTGTCTGTAGACTAACCTGAAAAATGTGGAATAAGTATGTAAACTATCAGTGATGCTGTCCAACAATGAGAACCATGAAATTATGTGCTTATTCCCCTTGTTTTGTCAGTTGAGTCTAAAAGGTCCTCACCTCAGTTGACCCCTGGAAATCCAGCATAGTGCATACTCAATTTGTTGGATGTTGGAAGTCATTGGAAAATTGTTGAATAGCCATATTAACTCAAAGCAGATGTTTATATAACTCTGAGTCTATGACCTTTGGTCCTCTGATACATATGCTTTGATTCTACTCTATATAGGAAATTGGTCTCGCTTCCCTCGGTGCCCCTGATGAGTACATTGAGAAACTTGCTACTGTAAGTACTGTAAGATTATTAGATGAAACAATAAACAACAGGCACAATATTCATTCTTTTCATTGATCTTAGGTCACATTTTTTCTTTACATCTCAGTCTGACTAAGGCATACGTGTCAAGGATCCCAAAATAGATAGACATTAAGCCACAGAATTCTTTTTAGTGAAACTTTGTCTCAGGAACCCTATCTGCTGTTTTCTGTGCTTTTCTTTGGTATTCCCCGTGGAAGAAAATGCAGTTTCCTCTTCCTGTGGACTTTCATTTAACCCAGGTCACTAAAGCTAGCAGTGAGGGTTAAAAATGATGGGTATCAACATTTTAATATGACCTGGGGTTAAAAATACCAAGTTTATCCTTTAATGTCACTGGTCATGAAAAAACGGAAATCTTAAATTAGAATTGTCACTCATACATTGCGTCATTATTTCAATGTTTGAAACCCTTATGTCTGTCTTCAGGTCTACTGGTTCACCGTGGAGTTTGGCCTGTGTAAGCAAGGCTCTGAAATAAAGGCTTACGGAGCTGGTTTGCTCTCATCATTTGGAGAGCTGCAGGTAAGATGGGCAAAATTCAGCTGTTCGAATTACAGAAAAAAAAATCTGTACACTCATTCAAACGACTTCAGTGCAGGCCACCACAGCAGAGTTAGACTGCTTTTTGCTTACACATTCAAAGTCAGTGCTTCGTCCGGCTCCTGCTGACCACCCATCTGCTGTTATAACACATTGACCTTGTTACACAACCAGAGCTGAGCAGGCAGTGGGTTAGTGGTCCACTCAGAGTCTGGTTAAATGTGTCACTGGGGGAGTCTGATTGGCCTGCCTGCCTGGCGGGGAGCGCATAAGTGGATCACTAGGGAACTGGGGGCAGACAGAGGACGAGCACTTCGCCACCAAGGTGACAAGTTACATCAGCTGCTGTCAGCAGAGGATGTGCACTCTGCCAGGTCACATCAACCACAGCAGCTCAAGCTGAGCCCTGAATCATGCCGCACTTCCTGTTTACTGACTTGCGTTACGGGAATAGAGAAACTCATTGAAAAAAATGAAATCTGGCTGTAAAAAAAGGCAGGATTAAATCGCTCTCCACTGTTTTGCAGTACTGCTTGACAGACAAGCCCCGGCTCCTGCCCTTTGACCCGGAGAAGACCAGCCTGCAGAAATACCCAATCACAGAATTCCAGCCGGTTTACTTTATTGCTGACAGCTTTGAGGATGCCAAAGAGAAAGTGAGGTAAAAACAAGTGTTTCAACTTTTTAATTCATATGAACTTCTCTTCTTTCTCTTGCAGGACACAGTTGTGTTCACTTATGTTATACAAAGCTTGGTCATATTGATGTTTCTTTGCCCACAGCAAATTTGCGGCCACCATCCCCAGGCCCTTCACAGTGCGCTACAACGCCTACACCCAGAGCATTGAAGTCCTGGATAACACCCAGCAGCTCAGAAACCTGGCTGACAGCATCAGTAGTACGTAGCACTTTCACAAGATCACCTGTAGATCAATAGACTTGGAGGGATGTTTATACGTGAAGCACCTCCATGAGCTCTAACTCACTCGCAGTATCACAGTTAGCTATAGGTGTGCTCCATTTGGACATGCCGTCTTGCTGCCCCTTAGCAGCAAAAAAACAGAACAAGGAGTGTGGGCAGCAGCTGTAGGCTAATGGCTATTAAGTCTATTAAGTCTATTAAGTGCATTATTGGCTCTTTATCAAAGCCAAACTTAAAAATAATCTATAATTCTGCAAGCATTGTGATGGTAATCCAAAGACAATTTCACCAAGATTTAGCTACAATATGTGCCATTGGGTCAGGTCAACAAAAACAGCATGTGCCAGCCTGGTTTTGGAGCGCACCCAAACTTTCATGAAGCAACTTAATCCTACATGCATCTAAAATACAGATAAAACTGCTATTAAGTTCACCACATGCATTGGTGTTCAGTTATCTTTCACTTTTAGGACAAATGCTAACCAGATACAATTACTCAGCATACAGTGGTACAGTGTGTGCACACTGGACAGTTATCTAGCTCAGGTCAAAGTAATCCTTTAAGATTAAGTTGTCAAAGAGAGCATATGCAGTTGATTTCCTAGTTCTAATAAGCATTAATAAGTGTTATTTACACTCTTAGAGTTAAATGAACACTGATGAGTTTACTCTATAGCATGGCAGGGTTCGAACCTATGTCAAATACAACAAGCCAGCACGACATGTTAATTCTAGTCTACTGCACATGACATTTTATTGATATGTTGCTCATTTGAAAGTAAATTGAGCATAGGACAACTTTATGTGTTTTTAGGGGAGTGGGCTGGTGCCTTCTTATGTTTGTGCAGATCTTTCTTTCTTCTTCTTTCTTCTTTTTTCTTACTTAATTGCTAAAATACCTGGAACTCCAAAACTATAAGAGCAAATAAAACTGAACCTGGCACTGGTTGGAAATCTCACCCACTATTCAGGCAACAAAAATGATGTCAACTGAAAATATGGTGATGCTATAACAACAACATGTTTTGGCCTTTAATTTCTGAATTGTAATTCATTTTTTCCCAGGATCCCCCATTTTTTCTTGTTTATCTTCTAAAATTCACCAGTATTTGAGGTCAGGTAGATTTGCTGAGTCACATTGTGAGAGTAGCAGCAATTGCATCAAAAGCAATAGCTCACTGTGATGAGAGTATTGCCTACAAAATAAGTTTACTGTGGTTCAAACCTTGTCGTGGTCAACAAAATGAATCATGTTTTCATTCTGAATTATCAAAGGCTCTCCACAAGCAGCAGGAAAAGTAATAAAACAACAAAAAGTATTCATGAACTCATCCTCAAAAAATGTAAACAGAAAAACTGTGCTTGTATTACAGCTGTGTCTGTCCTCATTTCTCCCTCTCTCTTGCTCTCTGTGCTTCATTAGTCTTAAATGGTATCAGCTGTTTTGATTACAAGAGAACTCGCTTTGTCTCCATTTAAGCCTTCTTCCCACAGTGTGTGCTTTTGCTGGAATAACTGCAGAGATGCATTTTGCATTGTTTATGGGAGTGCCCAAAAACACAATTGTTGGGTGTCTATTACAAATTTTCAATATTAATGTCCCTGTCTGGCCTCTGATCTGCATTTTAGGGCTGCAACCAGATCATAGACACTCAATGGTGCTTTTTTACTTCCTATCTTTAACCTTTATTTTCTTCCATTCCTCCTCAAATTCGCATTTGCCCAAGTGCTTGGACCCCGGTAACCGCTGCTTCCAGCTGTATTACAAACTTCTGATTACAGAGTTGTTCATTTCTTTCCTTTTGAAATCTCATTTGTTGTTTTATTCCAGGTGAGATGGGGATATTGTGCAGCGCCCTGCGGAAACTGGAATAAAAGGACATGATGTTTGAGTTGATGCACAGAATACAGAATCTTTCATTTCTTGATAGAAACTGTCGTTTGTTTATTAGGCTGCTGTACTCTTGCAGATATGCTTAGCATGCTTGTCAGTTAGCTTCCTTTGTATTAAAAAATGCAAATGATATTATGGTAATATTACTATACCATTAGTAGAAACTGTGTATTTTAGTCCAGTAAATATGTAACCTGTTACTCTTGATAATTATGCAAAATAACAACAAAACCAGATTTCCTGAAGAAAAGGCTTGTGATTGCTGTCAGCTCACAAGCTGATTAGTTTGATTTTGTTTTGAAATGTTTGCAAAGGTTGGCATTATATGCATGTAAAGAGGTCAATGTAGTATAACTTTCCTCTGATTTGTATTTGCATTTGAATGCAGCTCATTCACTGCCTTTACATGCACTTTAGTAAGCGGGTTATTCACCACGTACAGGCAGTTATCTGATTTCTCACATGCCATGTAAATGAGAAAGCCAGCTTCAGTGAGGTAAGGGATTAAAAGAAATCAGGTAAACAGAGATAGATTGCTGCTGGAGAAATCCGATTATCTGGCCATGTCAACCCTTACTGGGATGTGCACATGTGCAGGAAAAGAGTGGATTAGGAAATTGACATGATAAACACACTAAACACACACTGTATAATGCTCAGGAGCATAAGAACATTGTTCTATGTGGTTGTTGAAGAATGCTTGATAATTTTGTGTCAACGTTACCTCTGATGAAAATATAAGGAAATGAAAAACACATCTGCCGCCACCTGCTTCTATGCCCTACGGAGCACATTGGCAAAGTTCAGTGAAAACCCCAAAGGAGGCTGGCTGTCTGGTGCACTCTGCTGGCTGCCAGTAGCTGAAGCCCGGCTGTCAGCAACGGTAACAGTCGGAGGGAAACATCGGGGATGGGGGGAATCCGATTACTGGGGAGCACATGTATACTGGGGTTTTTGAGTAACCAGATTATGGTAACACATGTAAATGTGTCAACCAATTTCTTGCCAAACCTGGTTCCTCAAAAATAATCTGGTTTCTTGTGTGCATGTAAATGTAGTTATTGTCTGTAATGCAAATCATAACTCAAAGTATAATTTTAATGTGGTCCCTCATACTTAATTTGCATGTTGAAGTAAACATTTGGATACCTGAATGAAATTTCAACTGTAAATGATGCCTTTTAGTGATACAATGGAAGTGAAAGCAGCTCATTTGCTCAAGTTTCTAACACAAGTTTCTGACTATTGATGTTATATTCATGACCTTTACATTTAGAAATATGTAATTTGAATGGGTTTTCAATGTAAACAATAATAATTAGGTCAACAGTTATACAATGGTATTAACATGCCCTATTGGCTACCATGTATTCTGTAATTCAACAAACATATTACCATGTTATATACTGAGCATTTGTTCTACTGCAGTGACTGAATTTTAAATACATTGGAAGAGGATGCTTCGTTGACTATGATGTATTTTATAACTCAAACTATGTATATTATCATTATGAGCATGTGCATGTTTGATCAGCATGTTGTACTGAGCATTTTGAAATTTGATTGGAGTTTCCAATGAATACAGTGGCTGAATTATAAATACAACAGGAGTGGGTGAGACTTCATTGACTTTCATGTGTTTTAGAGCGCATAATCTGTACATATCATTATGAGAGTGTGCACGTTTGATCTGCATGTCATACTTAACATTTTGAAATTCGAATTCTTCTGTGTTTCATCTGTATACATTGGCTGAAGTATAAATACAATGGATGTCTACATATTCTATTTTTAAAAAAGTCAATAACTCAGAATATCAGTAATAAGTAACAGCACACATCTACAAAGAATTCCGCACCGTTTTACATATGCAACGCTTGGCAACATAAAAAAAAAATGTAGGGGATACATTACATGTACTGCAGCAGTTGCATTCTTTTTAGGTATCAACTCTTTTCCGTCCATCTGAGGAGAAGCGGTGACGTCACGGTAATGAAACATACAAGTGCTATTTCTAATCACTACGGATACTTATTACCATATTACCGCCCAAACTTAGCCACATACATTCAATTTATGATCAAACAATGTCTGCAGCTTTAGGAACATGTAATTGAGTCATCACTTGGAGATTCAATGAGCTATTGCATTTTTAGTGTTGTAGTTTGTGAGGAAATATTTGGTATATAAGATGTAGGCCTCCCAGCCAGGAGGTTTGGCAAAGGAGAGTGGTAGAGAAAGTGTGGTGGGAGACGGACGAGGATAGAACAAATATGATAGTACACAGTAAGACCTTCTGAACCTGCTTAGTATCTATCAAAGTATGTGCAGCTTTACCTAGCTTGTGGTTCAGGCCATATTACATTGACCGTTTCCATTATGTAATACTGATTATTTTGATTCTACTTCAAAACACAGTCGATGCCCTTCAGCCTATTCAAAGATCCTGGACAACGGAGGTGCATTTTGCAACCATAAATTTACTTCCCAGTGTGTTAATTATTGTAAGGGAATGTCCTCTGTCTCTTACCCACTGTTTTATGTGTGCTGTGATTCATTTGGAAGGATCAGGAGAGAGGAGACAGGGAGGATGAGAATGGTAGGGAAAGCGCGGCAGAGACTGTGGTTAGTGAAATAGGAGCGGTCCTCAAAAAGAATTAAGCACAATAGCCCTTGGATTAATTTGATTCGGCACCATAGAACAGAACTATATGCTCTTTATAAGCCCTGCATCGCGGAGGTGCATTCTGCAAAAGTATAGCCCATTATTTAAGTTTACTTCTCAGAGTGTAAATTATTGTAAGCAGTGTTTCCGCGTCTTTAAAAAGTAATACAATATCAATTAATCTATCTTAAACTTGAGTTTATAGGGTCTTAATTTCAATATAAACATTTCATCTGATTTTATTTATTCGTTTCTTAATTTATATATCATTAGAGTTAGTCAAGGTCTTCTGCATCACTCATGATGATGTCCAGCTTAATCATACGGTTGCTTTTAAGTCAGTGTGAAGGTCAAAAATGTTATGCTGAAAATGGCACTGTATATAATTTTTTCCCTACTTTAATTTGTCCCCCCACTTTCCAAACAAACCAATTAAATAAAATAAACCAGTCAAACATCCACGAGGCCTTTGAAAATTCAGGGTTTTATTTATTTATTTCTTTGTTTATTTATCTATTAATTTATGCATTAATCTTTACAAATAAACACGATTATGAAATAATGGACAAATATTGATCGAACTCGTCTCTGATATAGGTTATCTCGCTTGTAAGTCGCTTTTAAAGCGCCTGCCAAATGACTAAATATAAATATAGCCTAATTTAGAGCTCCATTATCGTTTCCATGCAATTACAATCAAAGTAGAATGCTTTTTTCACCTGACACCATGCTATTTTTGTTCCATAAAGAGAATGTAATGTCATGACGCAAAACAATCCTTAAAAAAAAAATCAGACGCACGGATTTGCGCAAACTCATTTCCATAAAAAATGCAGATGGCACAGTATTTAAACCTGTCTGCCGTACCGACGGCACAACCAGCTTGTTCCTCAAACACCCTGGAATCAGTGCGCATCCAACTGAGACCATAAATGAAGACAGAGAGCGTGGTGCAAAATGTGCCATTTAGCGGTAGAAAGCGGAGCCTCATCGAGGATGCCCGGAGGGAGCGCAGCAGCGGGTCCTGCTCCTCTCCGGGGCCCTCAAGGTGCGGAGACAGCTTCGTTTTTGAGGAGAAGGACGGCAAAGTCACACTCAACATCCTCTTCGCCCTCAGCAATGAAAAGAATGCGGGATTCTTCAAAACTGGAAAAATATTTGAGGTAAGCAAAAATTATATGTTTTGTAAAATAAATAAATATGCATAAATAAATAGATAAATAAATAAATACAATTTCATAATAGCGTTAGGGCTATATCCCCAAGTCTGACGTCATGAGACAGAAAAACTTTCATATCCGCCAATATAGAAACTAAATTTCTTGCTGATAAGGGATTAGGCAGAGTATCATATGGTTAATGACAGACGCAGGTCACCAAATACAGGGAGAACCCTGGTCCTGATGCGCCTGTTTGAGTTTTTCTCCTTAACAGATTCCTGGCAGTAGCCTCCTGCCTGAGTTTTACTTTTCAGTAAACGAATAAAAACTTCAAGATTACATAGGCTATAGAAGGAGGTTATATAAAGCTCTAGCCAACACTTTGCCTTAGGCTACCTATGACATCCTTGATAGCCAATAAATGAATAAATACATAAAAAAATCAAAAAATACAAAAAATGATTTTGTTGTTGTTGTTGACTGTTTGTGATTTATTTATTTATTTTCTAGCTTGCTCATAGTGACATCCTTACCCTGTTTCCTCCTAGACGTTTGAAGCTAAACTCCTGCATATTGAAAGTCGACCGGGGAGGAAGTCAAAGAACAGCACGACAGACCTGGACTTCTTCATGAAGTGTGAAGTGCACAGCTCTGACCTGGACATTTTCATCAACTCACTGAAGAGAGTGGCCGACGACGTTCGCACGGTCCCAGAGGAAAAAGGCAATTACACTACTTAGACTTAATATTAGACTTAGCGTTATTGATTGAGACTTATCAGGGAACTTTCAATGACATCAAGTACACGTAATGTCATAGATGCACTACCATTTATTTATTTATTTATTAATTTATTTATTTGGGCGAGGGGGGCGGGGTGCGACGGCTGAAAATACTTAAGTGATCAGTATCAGTATAGTATCAGTGTAGGCAAATTGAACATAAATGTGGACCTTTGAATTGGTGAAATTTTCAGGTAGATGGGTATAGAAAAACAATAAATTAGGCTACATTTAGGTACAACACACATTTTACATTTTAATTACAGCACTACTTCTCTACTACTACTACTTCTGCCTCTGCGAGGTGGATTGTCAAGGATGAAGTTCCGCCGGAAGTTGCATTTCTTTGCATAAAAACAAATTTGAGAATTGAAATAAAATCAGCTTCTGTTCACCTATGGAAAATGATCACTGATTAAGTAATAAAGGACCATTTTTGCATAAAACCAAACTGAAACACAAAATCAAA
>OMLF01001719.1:196-11484 GCA_900302615.1 Holocentrus rufus | reverse complement strand
GACACCAAGGGAGGCACCGGCCTTCTTATGATTGGTCACTTCAGCGCCCACACGGGGTACCTTGTACCTTGATTGACAGCTATGTTACAGGAAGTCCGGAGTTGGAGTGACGCCAAAAACGAAGAAGAAGAGGAAGAAGAAGAAGAAGAGGAAGCTGAAGGAGGATGTTGTCAAAACTCCTCTCCATCATGGACAACGTCTCCCACCCTCTGCACAGTGTTCTGGTCAGTCAGAGGAGCACATTCAGCCAAAGACTCAGAGTGACCAAGTGCTCCATGGAACGCCACAGAAGGTCCTTCCTTCCTGTGGCCATTCAACTGTACAACTCCTCGCCTTTCTGCTGAAACAGAACTTTTTTACCATGTCCTTCGGTCAGCTCCCGACTCCCAGTCCCGGCAATCAGGGGCTGCTGCTGCTCCATGGTTTTCATGCACATGTACTTATACATAATATACATATACATTATGCATATGCACATTATGCACTGAACATCTACCTCATGTCTAAATTACTATAATTTACTTTCAATTGGATTGTTGATTTGCACTTTACACTTCTCATCTGGTTTATCTCTTAGGCTATTATTATTGTTAATTATGGTTAATTACCTCTGTACATTGTTGCACTGATGTTCATTCTGGTTCCTACCTCACTCATTACACTTTGCACATTTTTTCTCTGTTCAGATAATCATTACCATTATAAGCATTATTTTTGTATTTATACTGTGCATTTATTATCAGTCCTCTTATAATTTATTATTTTTAATCTCCCATTTGCACACCTGTATTACCCTTGGCACATTTATGGTTGCACACTTTACTTCTGTTACAATCATTTTACTCCTCCGCTGGTGGTGGTGGAATGGCAGGGAGAAGGCCAAGTCTCCTTGGGTCATCTGGTCTCAGAGGCCTTTGGAGAGGTAGCCCAGAGTCTGCAGCCAGTCTTTTTGAGAGAATGCGGGCCTGGAGAGCAGGAATGTGGTCATAAGTTCTGTCAACTTTGACAGCATAGACACTCCACCGCCTCGCTTTCTTCTTGAAGAGCCTTTTGGTGCTGTTAAGGTTACAAAGACAACATAACAGTTCCCCTCTAATAGTCAAATTATACATTACAAGAAATGTGTATTTTAAAGATTTGCAGTGGTTTAGTACTCGCAAACTTACGCTGGCTTGCCGTCGGCTGTCTTGCCGTCGGCTGTCTTCCTTCCAGGACGGCTTTTGTGCTGGTTGTAGTCCAGCGCTGCAAAGAGTGTCCAGGCCTCATATACAGGTGGTGAGAAGGAGAATCGTTTGCTGGCATACATGAGGACATGATTTTTGAAAGATTCCAGGTCTGCAGTTGTTCTGTGCAACACAAAGTGTGTTTATGAAAGTGGGCGACATTTATTTTTATGTTGTGGGCACATTTTTATGCACAAAGCTTTCTGTCTTACTCACCTGAAGGTCAGGTACTTGTGTACTGTTTTCAACCACCGCTTGTTCATGACAATGTCAGTCAGAGCCTCATGAGCCACTGACCCTCTCTCAAGCCACTCCTTGGTGGAGCTGTTCTCGAGAGCCTCATGGTGGCATTTTCCAAGCACCCAGCTATGCTCGTTCACCACATGGTGGAGTAGTCCAAGCCACAGTTCCTGATAAAAATTTAAAAATGAAAAATAATGCTGTTAGAGCTGTATTTTACTCAGACCAATATCGTTACACTGGTTATTCAGCTAAAATTACAATCAGTAAACTGAAGTGTTAATATTGAACATACCATGAATTCATCAAAGGTTGTAGCCTTATAACATGTCCACCAGAAATGATTTACGATGTCTCGTAGCCAAACAAGCAGGACATATTGCCCTTTGATCTGTGCTACCTATAGAGTAGATACAAACAAATCACAACACAATTAAGGTTTTGACAGATAAAAATTTAGGAAGAAGTTCTGCTCTCTGTGACATGTAATACTTTACTTACAGCAAAAATCTTTTTGGCAAGATTCTTCGACCCATGCCACATGTCAAGGCTGTGGAGTACACCTGGGAACTGTCCCTTGTCTGGGTGAGAAACACAGACTCCTCTACCTCTGAGGAACCTCAGACTCCTTCATTGAAAATGTGGAGGGAACAGATGATGGACACTGCTGCGTGTGAAAAGATGTTGGGAAGATTAGACTGAAAAAATGATACAGCTAATGAACAGCTAATGGACAGATTTAGTGGACACCTGTCTAGAGGGAGCAACGTAATCTTGAAAGGATCTGATGGTTTAGAAAAGTAAACGTGCAAATGCTGCTCTGTATTGTGATCAAGTAAGAGCCTTTCCTATTAATGTCTGTATGGTTACCTGCCTTTTTTTCCTTCTGTTTTTGTTCCTTGTGATTGTTGTAGTTGGATATTGTAATAAAATTCAATAAAAATTTTAAATAAAAAAAAAGAGAAAAAAGTAACATGGTGTGATGGTGATACACACTCCGATACAGCAGGTGGCGGTATGCATAGAAAAAAATGGTTTGCGATCCTCCGAAAACTAAGAAGAAGAAGAAGAAGAAGAAGAAGAAGCGGAAGCAGAAATAGAAGTGGCAGCAGCAGCAGCGATTTAGTAAACATGGACGCCGACAGTGACAGTGATGGAGATTTTGTCACTTATGGCACCCCCTTGGAGCCTCTAGAAGAAGGTAGAGTAGTTTTTAAGAGCCTGTGGTGGCATTCAACATTTTTCTTTATGTGAACAAAAGAGCTACGAGTTTTCCAACAGCAATCTACTTAAGATGCTTTGCTAGCGAGCATACTAATAACAAGGCACTGTTATGTTAGCCTAACTCGGGTACAACACACCATTATGAAATCTCGAACTTGATGTGTGCAGTTCTCTGAACGTGACAAAGGTTTTTGTAAATATTTAGCGTCCAGTGGTTAATTCGGCGTCACCAGTGATTCACCAAGCAGTAAGTTACTCCATGTCAGTAAAATCATTGTCTGTGAAGTTGGTTGCATTGTTGACACTGCTAACTAACGTTACCGCGCATCACCACGGTCTATTTTCATGGAAGAAGATTTTTGGAATAGCAGATGAACCAGTGACAGAAGCATAATTTCTATAAAAAACGAGTGCAGCGTTGTTGAATTGAGTGGCCCCGAAATATTTTTAAAATGCTCAAATCAGTGTTCCCTTGAGTATTACTTTAGCAGATAAACAAAGTAACATTAACGTTGATATTCCAATTTCAGAAAACATAGGCTCTGGTTATCTGGATTCTGCTGCATTGTTATTTGCTCTCATTACCCAAGTCTAGGTCAGGAGGGGAGTCGAGGGGGTCACACACACACATGCACGCATAGAGAGAGAGAGAGAGAGAGAGAGAGAGAAAGAGAAAGACAACTTGAATATTGCATGGGTCTGCACCTCAGAGCTGTCACAATATATTTTTAGTCTATGGGATTTGGTAGACAGGTTAAAGAAGAAAAATAACCATGGTTTCAAATTTTTGGACGATTTTGTCTGTCAAAGTGTCCCAGCTGTACAGATTGCATTTACACCTGGGTGAGATCAGATTTGTATGCGAGCAAGACACCATATGATGTGGTTTGGCAGATCAGGTTGCATTCCAATCACAAAGCATTCTGCAGGCAATTACACCTTGCGTTAAGTGTTTTTCATGATCTGGATGATGTATCTGGATACAGATTGCATGTTAATGCAAGGTGTAAATGGGCCAAAGACAGACACGTGCTGTGGTTATCATTCATCATGTTAAAAACACTCAAAATCCATGAAACTATGTGAGCCTTGTTGTGGTTTAATGGTATGCTGTATATGTGGAATTTGTGTTTTTTACACATATCTAATTTGGATGTTTCTCCAGATGAGCCATTGAGGAAGCCAGTCCCTGTACATGAGCAGACGGTGAAGGATGAGAAGGGACGCTTCCAGAGGTTCCATGGTGCTTTTACTGGCGGTTTTTCTGCTGGTTACTTCAACACTGTGGGCTCCAAGGAAGGTTGGTGGTTCTGCCTGAAAACACCAAGTTATCTGTCAAATTTTCTTAACGGGCCTTATTCACAATTCTGTGCTTAAATCATTTGTGTTAAAGGAATGCTCCAACGTTTTGGGCAAAATACCCCTTTTCTTACTTGGAGTGAGACAAGATGCTCAATACCATTTTCCATCTCTGTACGTCCACTGGTTTGGTTCCGATGGTTAGCATTTCATGTTAACTAAACAGAAAGAATTGAAGTCTACAGGAGTCATTAGACTTGCTCTGTCAAAGTGAAAAAAATAAACCTTACACCAACTCTGATTTATCTTGTGTTACATGGTAATGAAATATACACTCACCGGCCAGAAAATTAGGTCCACCTGTACAATCTAACACAATCCAATATAAAAGCTCTGCCATAAATTCTACCTTTAGTTTAAAATAAGTTCAGTTTTTCTAAACATTGTCAAGAATATGTAAATTAAATTCTGTTTATTATCAAGGTTGTAGTTTGCAGTGGCGTTGTAGCTGACTACATCATATTGAGAGTTGTTCCTAATGTTTTGTCTTCCTCATGTAAATAAACAGGGAGGCCAAAAAATTAGAAACACTGCTCAGGACAACACCACTGCAAACTACAACCTCAATAATGAACATAATTTAGTTTACATATTCTTGACAATGTTGAGAAAAAAATTAATCTTATTTTAAACTTGGTAAAGGTAGAATTTAGATTAGATCAGATTCAACTTATTGTTATTGTTATTATTATTATTATTATTATTATTATTATTATTATTATTTCACTTATTATTGTCATTGCACAGAGCACAAGTACTAAGACAATAAAATACCGTTCTGCATCTAACCAGAGCCCAGTGCCCCACAACCAACCTGCATAGGAGGGATGGCTGTTGAGACAGTCACCTCTTACAAATACCTGGGGCTCTTACTGGACAACAAACTGGACTGGACTCAGAACACCGACCTCCTCTACAAGAAGGCTCAAACCAGGCTTTACTTCCTGAGGAGACTGACATCATTTAACATCTGCACAAAGCTGCTTTAGATGGTTTATCAGTCAGTGGGCTGGAGGGCTGGAGCTCTTCAGCTCCCAGTAAAAATGCATCTTCTGGCAGGTTGAAGGTCCCCTGCTGGAGGGCCCTGTCAAATTCAGAGGCACAGAGGTGCCTGGTTTTCCTGTATGCCCCCACATCCACCATCTGGAAAAGGAAGCAGGCATCTGCCACTGCTAGGAGGATGATGGAGAAGCTCCCTTTATAATTGTAATACATGGAGCCTGATGATGATTGGGCCTGTATTACAACATGCTTAGATCTGTAAAATCTTTTGTATCACTTAATCACAAATACCTAGAAATTTTTTTTAGCATATGCTATAGTCATGTGACCGTGTTTTGACTAAATTGTGCCACATAGGCTGCCTCAGACAAATGGACAGACATTCTTCCGAGCTGATGGCCTCCTGGTAATTTATGTCTCTTATTGATATTGAAGGTCCAATTTTCCAGACCAATACTTCAAACTATGTCCTACTCATGTGAAAGTATTTCTTGAACCGGGCTCCATCCAACTTCAGCTCTTGAATCAAACAATGGTATTCGCGACATGTTTTCTCACTTCCGACTTTGTTTGATATTTTAGATGCAATATTTGTTTATAAAACAAATGATCTGCAGCTTGCAACAAATTAACCGTTATTTCCGTGGACATTCCGAATCATAGCAACCAAAGTGTCTAAGCTGAGAAAACACGCTCCAAATCGCTCTGATGCGCTCCGAGCTGAGCGTTTTCAGAAGAGCTCCTGGTCTTTTCAGATGGAAAAAATGCTTTGGTGGACATAGCCTCTTAGGCTAAGGGATGGGCTTATGATCAATGAAAAAAAGATGTTTTTTGAAAAATGTCTGAAGATTTGGAAATTAAACAGTTTACTGATTTCTAATACCACCTTTTGATATTTCTATTAAATTTAAAAAAAAAAATGAATTTCAAACTTTTGATTGCTGATCTTGTGTTGATGCACTTTCAGGGTGGACCCCATCCAGCTTTGTCTCATCACGGCAACAGAAAGCTGAAAAACAACATGCCAGGCCGGAGGATTTCATGGATGAGGAGGTACTGGCCTCCTTCTGTAGGCAATGATGGATAGATGGATAGTTCTCATCATATCTCTTGTCATCCATTACCCAAATGTTCTGCAAACATTTGAAAAAAAAGTGCAAATTCTTAGAAGCTGTTCACTTTTATTCATTAAGAAAAAAATCCTGAGAAAGGTAATCAAATAAACTGCCTGCCTGCATTATTTTATCAAAGGGCTTATGTTTTATCATTATGGTATTATAATAGGGTTTGACCAAAAAGTGCCTGCCAAAAAATAGCTCCTTTTTATTATGTTAGCTTACAAACTTTATTGCCAGACTCTGGGAGGGGCTGGTCCTAGAAATCCAAATGTGCTTCCGTCTGTTGCATTATTTAAATACATGGTCATGGTCCAGCATTCAACAAGGACCAACCTGGTCTAGTTGAAATGTTAAAAGGAGTTAATTAAATGATTAAATAAAAACAAATTTTAAATAATCATGGATGAAAATGATCAGAGGTAATGTAAACTATTCCAAGATGCAAATAGACAGGCTATAAGTCAAAGTTAGATGATTGGGATCTTCCATTAATGTACAAAAACAAAACCATCCACCAGAAAACTGAAAAGACAGCGAATTGCTGTGATTCAGGTGTTATTGGTCTCTGTCAGGACTTCAGTGAGCATGGCATCGCCCCCAGAGAGATCACCACCAGCCAGGAGTTCTCCTCCAGCAGGAGAGACCAGGCTAGGGAGAAGGCCCGGGCCATCAGTTCCCAGTCTGCACTCATCCCTGGGGATACCTTGCTGGAAGATCTGATTGCACCTGCAAGGTAACCAACGCTGGATCAGTTCAACAGTTTATTAACACTAGTAAGGTCAAGCTCTTAATATTTTGAATGTCAACAAATTGCAGTTTGGAATTTGAGAATTTAAATATCTTTGGTTTCAACTACGTCTCTCCTTGACTTACCCTAGACTCAACTTGGCAGATAGTTTAAAAATCTCACCCACCACTCAGAAAAAATATACCGATTGGACGGATAGTGCAGTGTTTCTCATTAAATACCTAGCCTATGGCGGCCCGCCACAGTCTAATTTGTCCCGCCCCAGTTTCATAATGAAACGAAATATTTTTTACACTTCTCATAATAACATAAAAGATCTTAATGAACGTTGTGTTGTGTTGTGCACCACTGCTTCATCAAATCATCTCTCACTCCCAGTCCTACGTATCATACTTTCAACTACAGGTTGAATTTACAACTCACAGTGGGATGTCGGAGCTGATGAGGAGTACATGAATGCAGCAGCAGTAAGGAGAAAGGAGTTCGCATTAAACTTTAAAGTTCGCATTAAACATTAAAAGTTAAATGCGACTGGCCATGCATGCGCCTGGCCATAGTTTCACGTGGGCATGCAATGCATATAACCAACCACATAAAACCGATGCATAGAACTTGCGACACCAACACGTGTGCGCGCGCACACCCACACACACTCCAGCGTATAACTGATATTTGGGTTTATGAACACACACTCTCTCGCTCACTCACACACGCGCGCACACACACAGTCGTGTCTGCTAACATCCCATCTTGGGCCTCTTAATGATAATGAGATGACAGATGAAGCAGATTAACGGTCCATTTTGGGTGTCTCTTTTCGGTGAATTGTGGGCCTGTAAAGTGCTTTGAGGCTCAAACAGTGATTAAGGGCTCTAAATAACTTTGAACTTGAGATTGAAAGTTTATAAAAAAAATTTGTATAAATTCTATAAAAATTTCAATTAGAAACATGGCCACAAGCAGCAACTGCCGGGGTCCAAGCACAATACGCTTGTGTTTTAGAGAAGAGGAACGGATCAGGTCTCAGTGGTCACGATAATTTGACTCCACCCATCCCGCCTCGCATACTCTGCTACTATAAAATTAGTCCAAACCAGTGTCCCTATTGACATTCAAAAATATAAGGGAGAAAGAAGAAAAGAGACAACAGTCCCCTATCCCGTATTAAATCAGGGCTAAGCCTCCTGCTCACACATCCCCACACTGCTCACACCATACCGTCTATGAATGCCATAACCTTCTGAGGGCATTCGAAAATCTTTCCTCCTCCTTTGGTTTCGATTCTCATCTTAGCAGGATACAGCAGCCTGAAATCATTATGTTGTTGTTTTCCCAGCTCAGATTGCCCTTGTTCCTCGCCACCCGCAGCACCAAGTTCCTGTCCGATGATCTCAAAAACTTTGCCAGTATGGGTCTGGGTCTGTCTCCTGGCCTTGGCTGCTGGTTGACGACTCTGTGGGCACGTTCAATCTCATGTTTCCCCTCAAGCAGTTCTGGTATCAGCTCCTCCAAAAACTTTGGCGCATCTCCTCCTTCTTTGCCCTCGGGAATTCCAATGACACGCACATTATTGTGTCTTGAACGATTCTCCATGTCTTCCAGCTTTTCCCATAGCAGAGCGACTTCTGTCTTGCTAGCTGGTGGATTAGCTTGCCAGTCTTTCTCGACTGTTTTGAGATACTCGTTACTCGATGTCATCAAATAAATTGGAGAGTTTAGTCTCTGCCGATGCAGCGGTGTGGCGTAATTCTGCCAGACCCTCCATATTGCTGGAGATCTTTGTTAGGGCTGCATAAATGTTGCCAATGTCTTCACTGACATGGCGCTGCAACTCGCCTGTAGTCCGGTTACACCGCCTCCAACTTGTTCTTGCATAGCTTCAGCTCCCTGAAAGCGTAGATGTCTTTTTATGTCTCCACAGGCTGAAGGTTTTGAATGTTTTGACATCTTTTAACACCAGTACTGTTTATCAACCAAGCCGATCAGAAAAATCACTGGTTATATATCTTTAAAAGGATAAAAGTAGCTAAGTAATGCAGAGCTCACTACTCGGCAGCCTTCTCTCGCATTGTGTCACGTGACTCCAAGTTTTTTTTATGTTTAATACTATATGTCTATACAATTGCTGCCAAAGTTTGAACTAATGATGTGGGTGAGCTTCATTTTACATTAGTTTATTGGAGTTTAAATATAAAGTAAATGTTGGAACCCTGAAGGTGAACAGTGTGTGGTCTCCACTTATGCTATGTTGTTTTTTTTTATGTTAGGTCATCCATCGGGGTGGAGCTGTTGAAGAGAATGGGATGGAAAGAAGGCCAGGGTGTGGGTCCTCGTGTCAAGAGGAAAGCCAGCAGACAGAGAAATGGTACATTTCACATCAAGTTTCTTACACAGCTGTTTTTTTGATGGCTGCAACATTGCTCATTGGTTTAAGTTACAAAAAGTTAATAAATATAAATGAAAACATGGTCCTGTTTCTGTTGATAATGGTAGCTCTTTGTTCATTGATAGTACAGTAAATTAAAGTAAATAAACCTGTGCAATTTGGAAAAGATCTGATCATATATTGTGGCGTTATAAGAGATTGATCTTTTATGGCGAAACATCAAAATTCACCACCTCGCCACAGACACGCCATTTGATGAAAACTCAAAAGCTTCGCAATTTAGCATTGCAAAGGTCTTAACATGTCACAGACCAAATTTGAAGTTGCTTAGCTCAAATCTCTAGGAGGAGTTCGTTAAAGTACAACACCTGGAAATGGCAAAAACTTGAAAATTGAAATCAAAATGGCGGACTTCCTGTTGGGTTTAGGTCACAGGACCTCTGGACTTTTTTTTCATGTCTCAGGATGATAAATGTGCTTACCAAATTTTGTATGTCTAGGTGAAACGTATGGCAAGATCTGCTTTGTTGAAGTTTTCTAGGTTTTCCACTCCCATGTACTGCTTGTAGCTTTTTTCGCACGTGTCCCCTAGAGTCCCATTATAAAAATATTGTTGGAAAAAAATATTATTTAAAAGCTAAAAAAGATATCAAGAAGTTGAATTGTAGAAAAAATGTGCTGATTAAGCTGAACATTGGACACATTTTGAACATTTTGTCCCATTCATTCCTATGGCAAAAAAAAAGTTGACATAAAGTTGAATAATTCAAAAACTATGAAAGATATCAAAAATCTGTATACAAGCAACCTAATTCAAAGTATGCTGCATGGTAGTTCGGAGTTAGGAGCTTGCAGCTCTCACACAATAAGAAATAGTGGGAAGAACAGTAAGAAATGCTAGATAATAAGAAATGATGAAAAAATGAAATGAAAAATAATAAATGCTAGAAAAAGAATAGGGCCTTCGCACCATCGGTGCTTGGGCCCTAATAATTTCTTGTTTGGAATGAGTGGCTATATGCACTGATTAAATGATCTGCTATAAATGCAGTTGAAGCATCCCTAATTTCTAAAAAAGATTAAATATATTAATGATAGAGGTAGAGATAAGCTGCAAACATAATGCTAATTTATTTCATTTTGATTTAAGCCATATATCTTTAGTTCTGTTTTTCCTCTTCTGTAATCTTTGTATTAATTTAGAGTGTTTTACGGTTTGACCCCCTGTGCTCTTCATTTTAAACTGGAATATTACACTAGCATTTTGTACCATCCTATTCATTTGGGGAGTAGTAAAAAAAAAACTCTTCATTCTCTTCCTTCTGATAGACAGTGGAGCCAGGGTTTATGGCTGTGCACTCCCCCCTGCTGGCTCAGAGGACTCAGAGGTATGTAGAACCACTAAAGCCAGTCTTACCATGTGTTTGCATCAACAGTAAATCCAGAAACCAGTTTGCTCTGGTCTGTCCAGATCTAGGGATTCCAGTCTCTCTCACTGTTACTTTGCCATGATCAGAGAAACAATTGCTTCTGTTGATGTGCTATTATAAATGCCACTGAAGTTCTGGGCAAGATACACCCACTTTGTTAAGGTTAGAGTTATGGTTTGGTGAGGGCTTATGTCCAGTCTGATTTAGCTGATTGGAAACAGGACAACGAATTTTATGAACAATGACAATCACAGAACTCCAGCAGGATCCATAATAATGTGACGTCGACAGCGATCACCTTGTATCCATTGTTGGCACAGAAAGGTTTTGTTTTATGTTCTCTCTATCACTGAAACACCTTTTTGTTCTATTGCCGTTAATCAGATGTGTGTGTGTGTGTGTGTGTGTGTGTGTGTGTGCGCGTGCGTGTGAACAACATACATGACAAAAAAAAGTTTCAATTCCGATTTAGACTGAACTTGGTGGAATAGTTAAGGGTCAGAAAAGGAAGAACTGATTCAGTTTTGAGAAGAATCAGTCAAAGGTCAAAGGTCACAG
>OMLF01001715.1:6783-19298 GCA_900302615.1 Holocentrus rufus | reverse complement strand
GAGAGAGAGGTGGAGGGAATACAGTTGGGGTTGGATACAACTGGAAAACTACCAAGCGCGCAGAGGACGCACCGAGCGGAAGGCACATCGACGGTCCGTAGCTACAATTTCACTCACTCTCCGTCCGCTGCGACCGGATTCAGGCGAGAATGGAGCTCCCTGCCGCTGGAGAGCACGTCTTTGCGGTAGAGGGCATCGAGAAGAAGCGCATACGCAAGGTAACACTGCGCACATTTTCAAAAGCGCCCCGTCCGTTAAAATGTTCTCGTTTAATATGAGCCTCACCAAATGTTTTCCCTCTGCACCCCCACTACAGGGCAAGATAGAGTACCTGGTGAAGTGGCGAGGCTGGTCTCCCAAGTAAGTCTTAATGCATTCATTTTTTTAAAAAAAATATGTCGAATAGTTAATTACCTCAGCGAAATATCGGGAACATTCTGCAATAATGATCGAATGTTGCTAATAAAATGCAATTCATCAAGGGCGTGCGCTCACTGGAGACTGTATGTGTGCGTGCGCGCGCGTTTGTGTGCAGGCTTGGAGAGCGCGGTCGGTATGTGTTTCAATGTATCCGCGGATGCCTTCACTAATTTATGCGAGGAAAGGGGGTAGGCACAGCCATGTAATCCCGTTTTAATTATTTTTGCTCTGCCAGCGAATTTACGAGACAGTGGTGCTAAAATGGCCGACTTGAGAAGTCTGTGGAAGAGGATCGTTTGGAGAGCAAATAGACCCCTTTTGACGTTTTGCTCCACTCGGGACATACTCATGGTTGATTTGCTGTGGCGGGCATGTGATTCGCAGTAGTTATAAATGGGCTTCTTCTTCCAAATGCAAACATCATGAAGAAAAAAACAACACATTTGCCAGGACGCATTTTTGTACATTATTATGGAAGTCTGCAATTACCTGTCCGCGCTCGTTGCACATTAATGGTCAAGATCAGCAACATAGGGAATGTACTGTATGTATGAGAAGGGTGGGAGCTTCGTATTGCAACATGTTTGTCATCAGAAATTGAAGTTTTGTCTTCATAGCTTCTCACAGCCGTTTGCTCCTCTCTGCAGATACAACACATGGGAACCCGAGGAAAACATCCTTGACCCGCGTCTTCTTGTCGCATTTCAAAACAGGTGAGAGGTTTGGACTTTGGACATGGCCGCTCAGCCTCCAGTTCAGCCATGACCCTATATGGGCATGGGAGGAGGGGCGCTGTGGTAACTCTATTATTGATACCACCGCCCCCAACACACAGGACTGTCCCTGGAGGAAAAGGTTGAGGAGCTCGTTGTGAGAATTCCTAAGACACGCTTATGGAGTGATTGGATACGCGCAAGTGTGCGTGGATGCATCTTTTGAAAAATGTGTGTTTTTTTTAACGAATTATCGCCTAATCACGTAATATCAAGTCAAGAACGGGTAGCTCAGATCATGCAGTGTCACAAATTCGCAAAGAGGATCCAGGTAGAGCATTTTCTCGGGAGGTTCATTATGCACCACTTGATGAAAAGAATTTTTAAAGCAACGCGTCCTTGGCGGGCCTGCTGCAGGTTTTGTTGATATGCGTGAAGTCCGCCAGTCCAGTACCAGCGTAGTGGTACTGGAAAGCCTGAATGTTGGCTTTATTGTTAGGAGGCCAAGTAGCTGCCTGGTGAGATCCTGAGCACTTGGTGGCCACCATAACAACAGAATGAAATTTTAATAGAAACCCGATGACCAGTTGAGTTGCATTTTAGCGTACCTCAACCCTTTTATTTACACTTAATTTGCAGGCCTGTTCCAAATGCGGGTTTTGTGTTACATTCAAATAAATATACTTGATTATTAACCAATCAACAAACTTTTGAAAACATCAAATGAAGATATTCATTTGATGGGACCAAATCATTCAAGCGTCAATTGACTGACAGTGTGTCCATGATCTCAGACCATGTGTAATATGCATATCATTAGAAATACATAAATGTCACATAGAGTTAACAATGTTAATGAATACAAATGCTGCTGTCATTATAGCCCCATGGCATGTCACAGCAGCATTTTGTCTAGGTTGTTAAGACCCATGAGACCTGCGAGATATACCCTCCCTGCAGGCCACTACTCTCCTCATGGGACTGGATGAGACATGATGGCTGGGGAAAACAGTTCACATTTGAAAATGCTAATTGACACCCAGTGTTGTCCAGGGTTTCCAGAGTGCCACTCTCATATTGCCCAGCAGCCTGCTTGCATGTGTGTCTGGCTCTGTGCTGATGGTCATGGAGTGTTGCCTCTGCGCTGTGTGTGTGTGTGTGTGTGTGTGTGTGTGGTGGTGACTCTGCTCTGCTCCCAGAGGATGGGGGAGGGGATCTGACAAGGGAGGCTGTAATTGCCAAATCTTCTGTAAATGGGGGTCACCCTATTGGACATCTCTTGTTTAAAACCACACACAATAACGCGTTAAGATACAGGCAGTTTATTGTGTCCATTTGTGGTCTGATAGTTTGAACATCTGTAGCAATAGGCCTAGAGAAAGCCGGTCCATTATGCATGCTTGGTGAAGCCTGCATGCAGCCAGCCTTCACCAAGCGCTGGTTATTTATGAGCCAATGATGAGTCAAGGTTTATATTGGGGAACAATATTTCACAGCGACAGGCCAGTGCATGGTCTCGTCATTACAGCTACAATAACACATTTCCTCTACTCATACTGGGATTTATAGACAATACAAAAAGAGATTTTGATTTAAGGTCCAATGTTTATCACCTTAACTTTTGATTGCTTAGGCAGAAGTTGTGTTCTACAAGGCTTTGTGTTGTGCATATGTTCAACCCAAGCATGTATCCCAGAACCATTCCACAACATTGCATTTATCCCATTTTATCCGTACCCCATGACCCTAATTAGGATTTGAATGTGAGTGAAAGCACAGCAGAGAGGGAAGGGTTTGCAGCAGAAGGGAGGATGTTTGAAAGACAAGGAAAGATTCTCCCTGCTGTAGCCTTAATTGAATTTCTCCCCGATAATGAGAATATGGAATGGGCCGATTACCATGGAGAGAGCTATGCAAATAAGGACCATAATGCTTTGCAGCAGGTCACACATGGGCCTTCATTAGTCTTCCAATTCAAAATTCTACTTTTGACCTTGAATAGGTTAAAAAAAAATTAATGAATAGTGGAAATGCCAAAGCTGTAATATACTATAGGACACTTCTATTTTGAAATGTAGTACATTAATTCATTGTATGGCAAATGAGCTGTATAGAAGGTAAATGAGTGTGGTGCTGTTGTTGTAAGCAATCATTATCTCTTGTTTTTCACAGAGAGAGACAAGAGCAGCTGATGGGATATCGTAAACGGGGGCCTAAACCAAAACATCTTTTAGTCCAGGTAACTGTCATCACTAACCTATAGTTTGTGTTGCTATCTTTTTTTCTTTTTTTTTTTTTTTTTTTTTTTTTTAATTTTCCTTTTTTTTTTTTTTTTTTTTTTTTTTTTTTTTTTACATTTCTCCTTCATTTCCTTTTGGTTGAGATGCAAGTTTCACTTCAGTATTGTCTGAGAGGGCAAGGGGGGGGGCGTCCTGTCAGGTGTTTTAGAGATGCTGTCATTATGGTTGGGGTTATTTATAAATTTGCATTGTGAGAGACAGAGAGCGAAAGATGAAGAGAGCATAGGGTCCGCCAGCTGGCTTGCTCTTCACAATCATGAAACTGGGTTTGTTGCCTGAGGTTACATAAGTGTTGCTTGAGTGAACTCATTTTATCCCTGCATGTTCATTATTTTTAATGCAAAATAGCTGTGTGCGCAAAACTCTGCTTTTTCTTATTTTAAGAAAGTGCTTCATGTTCTGGGTTATGTTATTTTTGCCCTCAGTGAATCTGTACTGGGAGAGTATGTTGTCTTCAGTTTCCATGTTAGCAAATTTTCTACCCAAGATTGGCTAAGGCAGTAATACCCTGATAGAAATTCAAACCAGTGCAAACAGAATGGCAATGATAATATTATGGAATATTTATATAGTTGAAAATAACACATTGTTGTACTTTTTACCATCGTAGGTCAGAATTTTACAAGACCATATCCTGAGCCAAATGTGATTATATATTTTGAGAGACTCAAAGCTGATTACTATGCAGTGTCACTCTTTAAGAGGCATACCATTCTGCCAGAATCACACATGGCCAGCAATCATGGATAAAGCGTGACATGTCTGGTGGCACTTCTCTGACCTAAGGTCACAGCCAAAGTGTCTTGAGCGTTCTGCTGCAGTGCCCCTCTGATGGCCCAAGGGGTCAGGCTGGGGTAGAGAAGGGAGGGAAGGCACTGAATGGTGGGAGGGATGTCATAAGTTAAGCAGGGATTGGACATTTTATTTGAATTTTCACTAGGCTTTGTACTAAATATTATCTGAATTTGAAGTGCTTGTTTGCATGTTTAAGCAATAGCAGATATTTACATGTTTTAACAGTTCTGAGATTTCATGTCAGTGCTCTTTGATTCATCATAATGAGTTTATTTATTGAATCCTAAGAAGACCTAGAATTACATTTTTACATGCATGCTATACTCATGCATTTCTTATGTTGAGAATGAAATGAAGATGAAATGGTTGAAATCTTAAAAATCTTGTGTTTTTTTTGTCTTCTTTCAGGTTCCCTCATTTGCCCGACGATCAAGTATTCCTGCAGGTTTCGAGGAGACCTCCCAGGATGCAGAAGGCCGCCTCAGGACAGATCCCATCCAGGTACAACGCTCCCAGCCTCAACAGTACCAGCTGAACAGCAAGAAGCACCATCAGTACCAGCCCAGCAGCCAAGAGGTCCCTGCTGACCAACTCACCAACAGCAAGAAGAAGTTCATCTACCAGCTCAACAGCAAGAAGCACCACCACTATGAGCCTGACCCCAATCTGTACGACGCACAGGCTTCCAGGCTCAAGGAGGTGGTCAAAGTTCAAGAATCTGCCAGCAAACCAGCCAATCCCGGCTGGAACTTACCACTTGCACTGCAACAAAAATGGGTCCGTGACAAAGACACTGGCTGCTTGAGCAAAGTCAAAGAGCTGGCAGTAGAGGTAAGGAAACCGACAGCCAGTGTTAAGGAGGCTGAGAGTGAACATGCCCTCAAGCCCAACCCTAAAGATGCAACCCTCCCTAGTGCTATCAGTAGCAAGATGAAGATAATCAAGAACAAAAATAAGAATGGACGCATCGTTATTGTCATGAGCAAGTACATGGACAGTAACAAGGTACATGGTGCGAAGGGTAAACATGGGGAGTCATCAGGTGAAGAGAAAATCCCGCACACCAAACCATCAGAGAACAATCCATCGCACAGAACCAAAATGGTGGAGCAGTTGCACCTAGAGAATGGTGTCCCCAAAGAGATCTGTAATGGCAGCTCCCCGCCTGCTGCAGAACATCCCAAAAAGTGTTCCCCAAAGGACAGGCATTTCTCTAAACCTTCGCCAAGCACAGCAGAGGAATACAACACAGAAGTGGCTTGTGGTCAGGCTGATTTGCCGGATGACTTACCCTTACAGCTAACCGCCAGCCCTCCCCCAACATCCTGGGGCATGGACACAAGTATCCCGACCCCTACAGCCATTGACCAGATCAGGATTCCCTCCTTCCCCAGTGACCGCAAACGTAAGCTCTCAGAGCCGGTGGAGGACAGGAGCGTTTCCAAAACCTTCCTGAGCTCCAGAAGCTTCAGTGCTCCGAGCACTGTGGTCACTCCACCTCAGGACAAACCTATGGACCTCCACTGTAGCGGCCCACGCCACAGCAGCACATGCACATATGACGTTACGGACTCTAGCAGCCAAGAGGAGCCTATGGATCTTAGCTGTCCAAAGACCAAGAAGCAGACGGAATCAGAAGTACAACCAGAGCCAGAACCTGAACCTACAAATCCAGCTCCGGTCACAGAAGACACAGAGAAATCTACGGAGAAGTCTAAGGAGGAGCCTGTTCAGAAATTCTCACCTTTTATGGGAAATATTATAATCACTGATATCACAACAAACAGTCTCACTGTCACCTTCAAGGAATACGTTTCTTTCTAACAAACACTTCTTTTGTAAAATGGGAGTACTAGTGACCGATTGGATGACGCTGTCAATATGTGTATATGTAAAAACATATGAGAATTTTGTACATATGGAAATTTATAATTTATCATCCAAATTCAATATGTTTCTTACAATGTTTTATACCGTAACTCTTCTGTGCTGTTGTAGCCAAGAAAGTGCCCTCGAGGATTTGAGTGACTGCATTCAGGTGGATGTATACCACTAGAAGAATAACCGTTTATTTGTCATATGGAACTTCATGGAATAGCTTTTGCTGTTGTTTCATGCCAGTACCAAACTTATAGCCTGAGATGTATGAAGGTTTATACATATTTTGTATTTAATAATATTGGTTATTTTGGTCCTAATAGAAGGTAGAGAAGAACTTGTTGAGTGTACGGTGATCCAAGATCAAATCGAAAGCACTTAATTGCATTTGCTTGTGCGTAAGTTGATTTCTATCATGTATTCTGTTTCTCATAGAGGAACAGCTGTCCGCTCGAGTAAGGTCCCCTTAGTCTGAATTGGCATATTCATTTCATGTTTTGTTTGTGGCTTTGTTGAAGAGAAGTGAAGAGCCATGAAATGCAAATATATAGCGTAGGTGCATCCGGCACCTAGGTCAACAGAACATGTTACAAACATCCAGTCATAACAGCTGGCTGCACTTGGCTGTGCCAACAACCTCTGAGCAATTTCTCCATATTTCTTTTGTCAACTTCTTGTCTTTTAGATGCAACAAAGGCCTCAGTGGATATGCTACGGCACCCCTACCTTTTACTAAATTGCACTTTTTACCTTTAGTAAACATTCAAGGAATAAAGTGTGACATAGACATTTTCAAAGGTCAATAATTAAGGAAAACATGAAAAAGTGGTTTTGAGGTTTAATTTATCAAACTTCTCACTTTCCCATTCAGATGACTTATTGATTCTTACCATCATTAGGTTGTGATTTATTCCAGTGGACCTCACATTACTTTGAAATAGCCATGCTAGTCTTTTTAGGAGTGTCTTACTATCACACAGATTAGCAATATTCATCTCATTCTGCTATTGAAGCTTGTTGTATGATCTGAATAATAAATGTGACTGCTACATGTTTTAGACCAAGCTACCAGGGTTACTAGTTGTTAACTAGTATGTTGTACAGATTAGTTGTAAAGCTGGCTTTTGTATCCTGTTGAAAGCAATCCAATGAGTGCAAGCTATTTTGATTATGCTGCTGAAAATTCATATGTCATAGTACTTTTGTCTTAGAAAACCTGTTGGATGTAAACTACATTTGATTCTAAATTGCCTTCTACGCACACTTAATGCAAAGCCAGTGAGAATGCTACAATAAGCATCTATAATACTGAAGATGAAAAGTGCATATTTATTGACGTTTAATTTGTTGTACAAAACAATTACAGTGTGTCCTCTGCATCAGAAGCTGCAAATGATTCCGATAAACAGTTTGTCCGTTTGGAAAGATGTTTTTGAGTCCATTTGCTACTGTTTGTCTATTTTTTTTTCTTTTGGATATGTTTTATTCATTCTTCCTTGCACTTGGTTCACAGTCATAATGATTGTTTTAAGTATGTTCTGTAAGAAGTTGGTGGATTTAATGCCGTCGGCACAGCTTACTGGATGATATGTTTCACAATAAAGAAAGCGAAATGACCTTTTTTTGATGTCTTGTGGTGTTGCAGTGGAGACATACCGGACATGTTGCATACTGCGTGTTACTCAACGTTTGCTGTCAACATTGGAACTGTTTCTTTATTTGCATAGTACTGACATTTGCAGGGAACTTTTGTCATACTTTCCTTGCAATGGCCCAGTATATTTCAGATTTGCTCGTGCAACACTGTTAACTTATCTGAAACCTTTTGCACGTGAGGGTGGAACATTAAACACGATAGAAACAGTTGGTTTGCTTGAATGTGAGCCATGAATAGAACAACAGATCATGTTGCATAATCACAAACAGTCCTGCACAAAGGGCCCTCTGTATTACATAACTGCACTGACCACTTGTATTATTAAAACTTTACTCGTTCATTATTTTTCTACTGCAGCTCACCCTAAGCAGGAATGTAAACACAACACAACTGGAAGAGATGAAGGCGTTGTGTAATTCTCTCTGGGACTCTCCGAAGAATAAAGACTTGATGGAGATAGGAATTTGGCCGGCGCACTGCCCATAGAGGTTTGGGCAGCGCAGTAAATATAGTCGAGAAGAGGCTGTAGATTGCATGAAATTTAAACATGACGTGTCCACAAGAAGGCTTCATGATGTTTGCACCAGCTTTTTCGGTAAGTTGTCCGAGCGGGGTGTGTTTTCCTGTAGTCGGACATTGTAGGTCACCATGACACAGCACATCATTCTGTCACACTTTACAACCCAGGGTCCCCAAGTCCTGTAAAGATATATAAAGTGCTTGGATACAGATAGGCCTACTCGTTGACGTACAACCCACTGTTAATCAATGAAATTTCAATTATGACCCTCCAGGAGTTAATTTTCGCATCAAATTGTGACGGGCCTCTCTTGTTTTAGATGGGTCATTGAAAAAGGCCCCTGGTCTCTGATCTGAACCAAGGCAGCAGCCCTGGAGCCACTGACTGCACCGCCGTGTTTTCAATAATAGAAACGCCCTGGAATGCGTGCTGTCGTTTTTTTTTTTAGGTTTCTCATGGGAGTTGCCTGTCAAAGAATGATGTCAGAGAAACACGGTAACCTTGAAAAGGATTAAGGCAAGGAACGCTGTAGCCAAGTGCGCATACCTGAAATCAGAAAAGGGGAGGGAAAGAAAGAAAGAAAGAAAGAAAGAAAGAAAGAAAATTCTTCTCCCTGTAGACAACCAATGTCTTTATTCTGTTGAAAATTCACACACCGCACAATTTTGTGTTCTCATTTAAATAGCCAATCAAATTATCAGTTAATTAAGGTTCTGAAATCAGACTTAAACACTGCGAAGAAAAAAGCCTGAAAGTTTCGCGAAGCCGTAGTCTTCAAGCATTTTCCCTGGCCTGATTTTCAAACAATTTGAATTAATTTAATCTGCTCTCTGAACTGCAATCTGCAATCTAAATTTTGTTGTCACACTGGTGTCATTTAGACATTTCTCAGAGAAATTGTGTGTCATTTTCTGACTTGGAACAAAATGCAGATTCTATCACGAAATTCTTGACTCCCCTATGAAATTATTTTCAAATCATGAAGCCTAATGGATAGCGCTATAAACTCTATTAAATTTGATATCAGAGGTAGGCTGCACCTATCTAAAAGTCATCAGTAAAGGATTACCCCAATTTCACATATAGGTAATCGATAAGGTCTTCTAATACGCCTGTGATTAACTGAGATTGGAATTTCAGAGTAATTAGTTCAACTTCACGCTGGGCTTATGGCTCTGCCTCTATCAAATTTTCAACTCTAGAGTCTCTAACGCCGAAACAGAGACAGCCATTTTCTCTCCTCTACTTCTCTGAGGGTCCCGTGAAGGAAATGGTTGCTTAGAATAATGCGCCGAAGTGGGAAGACTTAAATAAACTTCAGATCCGAGAGCGCTGATGCTGCTGGCAGCAGAAAAACAGACGAATAAGGGCGAGAGTTTCAGCGAATTTCAGCCTGTGCAAGCTGAGCTCTTATTGTATTATAATAAAGCCATGCGGCAAAAACAGTCAGAAAAAATAAGAATAAAAATAACACAACCAATCAATGACTCTATGTAATATAAAGGATACATATTTCTGTGATTAAAAACAAAAGTGGCTACCAAAGACATGGACCAATTAGACGGCACGTTTTAAAGCGACAGTCAACTGATCAAAGAGAATAAGAATTTTAAAGTTTCATGTTCACTGCCCAGCTGCATCCTCTGCATGTAGGCCTGTAGTTCAAAGCCTAAACACAACCCGCAACTCTGTCTCTCTGTATCTCTCAGTAGGCCTGTCATGGCTGACTAACTCAGTCATGCATGTGTAGGAAACTGAAACATAGTTGCGCGGGGGAGCATATTTATAGACCGAGTGTGATGTTTCACATTCCCCTTTTATCATCATACTCAGCATGCACTCACTCGGTTTCATCTCCGTTTGGTCTCAGAGGACCATGCCAGCATGCAAGAGCATTTGACTAATTTAAAACACAGTATGCAGAGGCCCGTGTTACCAGAAAAAAATACAATCACACATATTTCTGGAAGGGAAAGTTTCCAAAAGAGGTGTAGCCATTCATTAAATCATCAAATGAACTTTAAATTGCCTTTACAAAAATATAAATAGGCTGATTAATATGCTTATGTAAATAGTTCGGGCCTCTGAATTAACCACTCTGTTGTTGAGGGTTAGGTTATGAGGACACGCATGTTTATTTTAATCGACATGAAGCTATAAGACAGATAGATCTAACCTAGATGCCTAAATTACTCATGATAAATGAAAGACTAGGAGGGGAGGAGGGGGCGTATTAACAGAACGCATTCCAATTCACACCAAGGGCTCACTTACATTGAAATAAAACTCAAGTCAGACCCACATAGCTTTTTCTTTTTTTTCCCCACGTGTGGTTTCCATCTGAAGCTCTGAGCCACCTTCAGCAGAAAATGTCGCCCGGTAAGTAGGACAGTGAACAGCGAGCTGTGTGCAGCAGTTGCCCAGAAACCAGAGAGCCAATAATGTTCTCACAGAGCCAGCACTGTTTATTCATGTACGGCTGTCGCCATTGCGGCTCTGCAGTCAAGCGTAGATTCACTTATCCTCCACACACACACACACACACACACACACACACACACACACCACCAAATATGGAGATCAGCAGAGTGCGGTCTCTGTTACCTCCCCTGAACAAGCACCCGTCGTTTTTCACTCTGAAAAGAAACCATATAGCCTATTAGTACCGACAGGAAATGTCGGTCTGGAGCCTCTGACTGTATCAAAATGGTGGTTCATATTTCGACGGCAGCCACAACGCATCTTTTGTCCGTGGCGCACCCGCCTTTGTCTGCTCCACAGAGGGGAAATTAACAGACAGATCGTGCACTTACTGCAGATATTATAGACTATTGTCGCTATGCTTTTATAGAAATAGAGGATTGGGGAACTATAACTGCACTTCTCCAGGGATAAGATTGATTCCCTCCCTCTTTGCGATGTTGCGTAGCAGATAAAATCCATGTTGCGATTCCGTTCTTCATATCTGCAAAATGCTTCTTCCACATCCGATATTATCTGAAAGCCTCTATGAATGCTTGAGCCAAATGTGGGCTCATTGCATAGTACATGCATGACATTTAGCCCAGATATGTCGAAGTAGGACAATTTCCATACCACAGCACAGTAGGTCCAGATATGATGTAGTATTTTAACCAATAGCCTGTAGCCTAATTAAAGCAAATATTAAGCAAAAACAGACAGAAATGTATTTGGCAATGCATGTGGAAAAATAAAAAAAAAAGAAGCAATGTCAGGGGAGCATGCAGGGGAAACCTTTTTAGTTGTGTCTGTATGGGCTTGATGACCAAACGTATCCCATCACACAGACCAAATAATATCACCATGTCAGTCCTAATTACCTTTCTTATTCCCCTAAAATTAATCGATAAAAACGGGTTTCAAAGGTTTGCTGGTGGACGATCTTTGCAGGGATTTTGCCATATCTTTGGGTTCAATGAATTAACATTTATTGGTCTGAGTCCATGAGAGGGCTGAGGATGCCTGTCTGTCATTACTTCACCTGTTGGAAACTGGAAAAAGCAAGAAAATCGCAGTTTAGAAAGTGGGGATCATAAAACTATGAATTTTCCAGTATTACTCCAGTGATTTTATTTTACTCTATTTTATCTTATTTTAGAGAATTTTAATTATTAAACTACCGTCGTTATCCATTCATTTTCAGAATGGCACATCTTTGTTTTTCTTTCTATTTTTTGACGGCTTAACATTTGATCAAAATTAAGGCTACATCAGCTCCTATCCCTCTGGAAGTTTTGTCTTGGCTCAATACATCATGTCCACTTGGATAAATCAGGGGCTGATGAAGGTAGAAAACTGCACCTGAAGCCTACAGACAACATGAGATGTAGTGAAAGTTGAAGCTAAGCATACATTGATTTTTTATTTATTTTTATTTATTTATTTATATTTGTTTATTTATTTGTTTCTTTTATTTTATTATCATTACTATTAAATATTTTGTTATCTTTTTTATGGGAAAGCATTATCATCCTTAATACAATGACAATGACAGTGGGTTGACAACCTTGGGCCACATGCCAATGATTCCTTGAGAAAGAAGAAAACAGAAAACAAAAAGGTAAATAATTAATAAATTATTGTTCTTCTTATTATTATTATTATGATTCATGTGATTATTGACATAATAATAATAATAATAATAATAATAATAATAATTGACTTAAACAAATATACTACCTTTTTTACAATTGAGTTAATTTCGTATTGTA
>OMLF01001710.1:10270-31937 GCA_900302615.1 Holocentrus rufus | reverse complement strand
GTCCTCCCTCCGACAACGAGGAGGGGGAGGGGAGAAGGAGAGGGAGGGGGAGGAGGGCGGGTCATCGGGACCTCGGCCACGATGGGACGACGAGCCAGTCTTGTTGTCGGCGTGAGGGATCTGAACCAGCACCCTCTGCTTCTTCAAGGCGTCGTCTGGGTGAGATGGGAGCGCGGAGGAAGGGTCCTGGGGGTGTGACGATGGCGTCCTGTTGTGGGGCCTCAGGTCCCAGTCGCTGAGGTCGTTGGCTGACAGTTCAAGACAGTCCAGTTTAGCCAGGGAGGCTGATCTCTTCATCTGTGAAGGGGGAGTGAGGCCCGCCTGGCGGATACGAGCTTCCAGTTCCATGGCTCTCTGCCACCCTGCCGGCTGCAGGAAACTCTTTCCCTGTCTCTCTCGGGGCCCCTGTTCCAGTCCTAGATCTGTCTGGTCATTGGACTCCCCTTTCCAAGGCTCTGGCTCTGTATCCATCGCCTCTCTAAACCTCGGAGTCTGCCCCGGTCCCTGAGCCTGTTCGAGGTGACCTTTTTCCAGTTGTCCCAGCGTCTCTCTGCTCTCCAGGCCCCCGGCCTCGTGGAGGAAGGCCTGCAGCTCTCTCAGTGTCTGCTGGATCCTCTCCAGCTCCTGGCTGCCGCGAGCGAGCCTGCTCTGGGCATCACAGCATGGGCCAGAGTCCACCTGCCTGCCCGGGGAACTGGAATCCAGCCTCTCATCTGCGTCTGACTCCTGGACCGTCACCCCCTCCAGAGTCATCTGATTTGAGGAGGCCTGAGGCTGGACTTTAAACTGCTGGTTTTGACTCGTGGGCTGCGAATGGGGCTGGGTGTGGAACTTTGGGCTTTGGAGTGGGCTCTCTTTCTGGGCTTGGGGCAAAGAGTCCAGGGATGAGTCTACTAATTGACTACTAATGGCAAGGGGCCCAGACGATGCCTGGGTCTGTGTCAGTGTATGGCTATCCTGGGATGTGTGCACAATAATTGGTATAGCACCAGAGACTTGGCTGATATCTGAGTTAGGGGAGCACGAGGGGTCTGGGAAGGTGTCCATGCCTGAGGAGTTGAGTCTTTGGAGTTCCCTGGGTGACCCAGTTTGTTTCTCTCTATCTTTGGGCTTAGCATTAGCAGGAGCAGCCACACTCACTCCCTGAGTGAGTCTATCGAGTCTGTGTCCTAACAAAAGCGTCTGCTCTGTGGAGTGCGGAGGGGAACGAAGGGGAGGATTTTCAGCGCTAGGGGAGCACAGGGAAAGTCTGGTGGGAGGGTGTTCGGCGCTGGGGGAGTGCAGCGGGGACCGCTGAGGCACGGCCATTTCCATTTCCTGCCTCAGCTTCTGTTCAAGCTGTTTGGTGGCCCGGCGGACTGAGCCCGCCGGCCAATCGCACGGCGGAGTGGAGGGAGACTGTGGGTGCGAGGGCGGAGTTAAGGACCCCTGGGTGACCTCGATGGCCTCTCCGTCTTCTTTCTGCTCCAATCGAGACGGCTGAGGGCTGTGAGAGGGCGGAGGGAGGGAGGAGGAGGAGGAGGAAGAGGAGGAGGGAGTGGGAAGCGAGGAGGCGGGGTGGGATATGGATTCAATTTCGGTTACGATATGGCGCACTGATATTCCGTTGTCGTGGTGATGGTGTTGATGGGTTCTATCAGGGCTGGTTTTGTCAGCACTGTCTTCAGAGCACGGAGATACCTGAGAAACAGAGGGAGTAAAAGACAAATACAGACAGGGTTAACATTTGGTGGTAGAGAAAAATTTCAAGCCTACAATGTTATTTGTATTTAAAATTGTCTTGCCATTATAACTATACTGACGTACATATTTCTGTTCTAAAGTGTGTGTTTATGAGGCTGAGCAAGTCTTCAATTCATGATTGCTGACTGTAGTGTGATTGTTTTTCATTTCAGAATTTTATATACACTATACAAATATTTTAGGAATATTTGACAGAAATGAAGAAAATTAGCAGACACGTACGAGTCAGAAGTATTGAACCTAACTTGTCTAGTCTATACTTTTGTCCTCCAGCAGGTGTCAGTATGATTTATACTGCCAAAGAGGGCGCAGTTTATTTAATTGGCTCAGCCCATTAGCTCTGTTATAGTCCGCTGGCAGACACTGGTCTGAGTTACAATCTAATTAATCGGTCAAGAGGTGTCTCTAAATGGCTTTACTAGAGACAGCTGGCTGCCACCTCCTGTTAGAAACTATGATGTTATAGTGGGTGACAACACTGTGATGGACTGCAAACACTTTTATATGAACAATCCATAGTATGTAATTGAAAGCAGTGAACCAACCCTCCTGCAAGAGAGAGCTCGATAGAAGGAGGGACTGTTTGGAACAACATACTTTGACTAATGGTAAAACAAAGCATCCTTCAGCTAACATAAGATTAAAGGCAGCTGGATCTTTATTCATGTTCATCTTGTTATGCTGTAACATATGGTGCAGCCGACTTGATTTTAAGCTGTTTTGCATGCCACTTAGTGTACTGCTGAGGTGTTGAAGCCTGTGCAGTAGGCTAAGCAAAGAATGAGAGAACATTTGCGTACAAAACTATTGTTATACACAGATGGATGCTGCTTAGCACGCACTGTGACATACAGACAGATGTAAGCAGTTGAGTAGCAAAGAATCCCACATGCTTTGTGAAGTTATGAGGCCTTGCCCATGGAGCAAGTTACATAATCAAAGAAGACAAAAGCTTAAAACAAAAGAAGCTGCTTGGGAATGAGTCTGTACCTGGCTCACTGCCGGACTCATCCCTTTCCCAGGCTCCTCTTCCTCCTTGGTCACTGTTCCTCCAGGGTCCTCCAGAGACAGCGACAGAGGCGTCCTCTGCTGGGTCTGCTCAGAAAGCGTCCGGGTCCGACCGTCTTGGGCTAAGCCCAGAAACTTTTCTCTGGCGCTGAAGAAGTCAATGCTGTCCGTGCTGTGGTTGGAGGACCCATCAGCTTCACCGCGGCTGTCAAAGGCACTGCCTGTCTGTAACTCACTGGGGTTGTTGTTGTCATCGCTGGGACCCATGGAGAGAGCCAGAGGGAGAGGAGTGGTAGCCATGGGGCTAAGGGGGCTAACTTTGTTACTTACTGACTCTGACAGAGAGTCAGAGTCAGTCTCTCCCATTGTGATGGGAGAGATTTCCTCTGAGCTGCTCCGCTCAGCCAAATTGAGGGACAGCTCTACTGGTTTGCGTTCGTGTGCTGAGCTTGACAGCTGTGTGGGAGGACCCAAGGAAGCGCGCTGGGGTTCAGGGGAAGGGGGAAGGATGTGGAGCGAAGGTGGAGGGTGGGGCACAGCCACAGGCAGTGTGATCACCACCTTCGCCGAGTTGTCCGCCCTGTCCTCGGGGACTACAGTGGCCGCCCGGGGCCTGGGAAGAGGAGGGAGGAGGGGGTCTTCATGTTGGACACAGTCTGACTTGACCTCCTCCTCGTCCAGCGAGTCGCACACTCCGTTGGACTGAGTTTGTGGGTCAGAGGTGTGCGTGGTGGCGGATTTGGCATTAGAGTCCAAGGTGGAGTCTTGGGGATCAGCACCGAGAGCCTGCAGCACGGCCACGCCCAGGAAGTGATGTAAGGAGGAAGAAGAGGTGTTGTTGTTGTTGTTGTGCGGGTCGGAGCGGCCCAGGGTGTGGGAGGCAGGTTTACACATTGGCTCAGGGCGATCCGATAGGTCACTGTCAGAGTGGGAGCGCCATAGCTTATTATGCCTCTGTTTGCTGTAGAAGAAAGGAGGCAAAATAAGAACTTGACTGTAGAAATACAACGGCAATATGGCAAATACAAAAATAAAAAGTATACCAGGATGTTTGTGTGTGCCTGTGTCTTTAAGCCTGTGAGCGCAGGAATGTTCCATAAACAATGTGCATACGAGTCTGCATGCAAATTTGAATTGCAACTGCGTGTGTTTGCCTGTTTAGTGTTTAAGCTTTGACGCAGGCAGGCGTGTTTGCGTGCATTCATGTAGTTGTTTCCATATGACTGCGCACCTGGCCAGTAGAATTCCCTGATACTCCTCCAGCTGCTTCATGAAGGAGGGGTTTGGCTTGGTGACAGCACGTCTTTCTTTAACATAGTCGAAGGCAGTGTCCAAGTCCCAGCCATATTCCTTCATAGCATAAGCTATCACTGTGGAGGCTGAGCGACTCACGCCCATCTTGCAGTGAACCAGACACTTAGCACCGGCTTTCCTAATGGGGGGAACAGAGGAAGAGAGTGATGAGACGTTTATACAGAAGAGACTTCATGCATTCTGCGAGTAAGGGCATTGAAGCCCTTGCAAAGAGAATGTATATATGAAAAGGGTGCAGCCATACATAAACATTTAACAACTTCATGCTTTTAAAACAAATGTGTTCTAACTGGAATGCATTACAAAAACAGAGCTAATAAACCTAAGGGAAGGCTGTGTGTGTGTGTATATGCGTTGTGTGTAAGCCTACTTGGCCTTGGTGATGAACTTGTAGGTCTCATTCCAGTACTCCAGCAGGTTGGTGGCCTCTTCATCGTACACTCTGATGTTGTGGTACTCAAACATCCCCGGGAAGAAGTTGTCTATCTCCCTGGTCACATTCAGGATGTAACGCACTCTGAGCAAGGGAAGAGCGACCGGATTAACTCACTGACCTTTTAATAAACAATAAAACTGTCAACAATTCATAGCTCAGCATAAGTTATTCAGATGCAGCATGCTCAGCCAATATCACACACTGCAGATGTTGCTGCAAACTTTGTGCTATGCAAGTATCTAGTGGCTCAAATATACTGAGAAGAAACCAGCCATAGTAACTGATTATGCTATTAAAACATAAATTTTCACTGCAGCCTTGATTCACTGATGAAACATTCATCATGAATTTACACATACATAATCAGTGCATCGGTGGATAAATCCAATGCATGAATCTTTACACCGCAATGCCTCTACAAGGGACTGCTGCAGCAGTAAGAGATTCTCTCATTTGAATGAAATTGCTCTGGAGAAAACATTCAATACATCAAGTGTGATTTCTGCACAGGAGATAATTTCTGCCAGTAAAATCCTGAGTGTGTGAGTGTGTCTCAGGTTGTAGAGTAGGTTAGATATAAACAGAGTATGTGTGCTTCTCTTACCCGCTGTTCTGCAGCTCCTCCAGGTTAGAGGCGTTCCATTCAGAGCCCTGGGGACAACACAGGTTCAGTCAATACAAACATGTACAAAACTATATTGAAGGCATGAGAAAACCAAGAGTACAGTGAGTCAGTGAGTTTACTTGTTCTAAAAGGTCTGGAAGATGTTATCTTATATCTTTTTTATACATTCAAGACCTGCATAGTATTAGGACAACATGTGCATGCACTGAAGTTCGGTATTTGCATTGGCAAAGTCAAGAAGCAGGACTGCTTAAGAAATCAGAACAATGGCTCGTCTAGAAAGAGCTCCTCTGTGTTAAGAGACCACAAGGCTCTCGTGTTCTTACCAGGTAGACGTGTTCAAAGATCTCAGTAGGGCTGTCCATCTGTCCCAAGATGACTATCATCTCATTGTCGATGAACTCCTTGAACTCCCTCAGGTTACACCCCATCTGCATCTCCAGCTCTGTTCGGATCTGAGGAAGGACAACAGCAGTTCAGGGAAGCACCAATGACACTTTATAACTGCTGGTAACAATTCTGACAAAGCATTCGAGATAAAATCCATTTTTCCATGTTGAGTGAAAAAGGTAGAAAATGATTGATTTCATTTGATTTTTCTATGTTAAATGCTGTTACCCTGAACAATCAAGGTTTGGACACACCTGATTCATTTTAAAATTTGTTTTTTAGACAAACATAGTTGATGTCTATGTATGAACTTGTTTCCTGTCTTTATTTAGAACTTCAGTGATATTCAGAAGTGGAAAACGTGAACAAATAATCACATCATCTTAATTCCTATGTGTGCCTCATGGATTTTCTCTCCTCCTAAATGCATTTGAACCGATCAGTTGTGCTGTGAAAAGGTAGGCTGGGTCCAGAGAGCCCGGTTTCGTTGAAACTCATTATTTCAAAATGTAGTACTCCATAACACGTCAAGAACAGCTCAACTTAGCAGAGATCAACAACTTTCAATCATTACTGTAAGACAGTCAGTCAACCTGGATCATTGATGAGACTGGTTCTCACGAGGATTGCCACAAGAAAGGAAGACTGCGCGTTGCCTCTACTGCAGAGGATAAGTTTATGAGAGTCACCGTCCTCAGAAATTGCCAATTAACAGCACTTCAGATTAGAGCCCAAATGAATGCTTCACTGAGTTCAAGCAGCAGACAAATCAACATCAACGGTTAAGAGGAGACGGCGTCAATCAGGCCTTCATGGTAGAACCGCTGCAACAAAACCGCTAATGATGGAGACAAATAAGATGTATGTGCGGTTCCCCCAGTGAAGCATGGGAGAAGAGGTGTGATGGTGTGGAGGTGCTTTGCTGGTGACACTGATGTCACACTTAACCAGCATGGCTACCACAGCATTCTGCAGCGGCATGTCATCCCATCTGGGTTGCGCCTAGTTGGCCCATCATTTGTTTTTCTACAGAACAATGACCCCAAAGCACACCGCCAGGACGTGTAAGAGCTATTTAACAAAGACAAAGAGGGACGGAGTGTTGCGTCAGATGACCTGGCCTCCACAGAAGCCGGATCTAAACCCAACAGAGATGGTTTGAGATGAGCTGGACAGGAGAGCGAAGGCAAAGCCGCCATCCGGTGCTCAGGATATGTGGGAACTCCTTGTGGACTGGGTGGAAAAGCATCCAAGCTGGCTGAAAGAATGCCAAGAATGCAAAGCTGTCATCAAGGCAAAGGGTGGCTACTTTGAGGAGTCTAAAATATAAGACAGCTTTGCTTTGTTTACCACTTTTTTGGTCACTAAAAAAAAAAATTGTTTATAGTTTTCAATACCTTTAGTTTCAGTCTAAAATGTGGAAAACCAAGGTGTCCAAACATTGACTTGTCCTGTATATTCAGTGTTTTCGCTGTATTTATGAAACAATGGAGATTCACTGCTGCAAGAAAACTGATATCAAGTGAAAATGTCTAAATTGGTAGTTAGAATTTGCATATCTACATCACGATGTGTGCTGCACCCCCGGGTCTGTTTGATGTCTGGCCTATGTGTAAAACACAACACAAATATCGCGTCATACCTCCTTGGAGGTGACGTTCTCCAGGTCTTTCTGCATCATGATCTCTCTGAGGCGCATCTTGATCAGCCTCTCCGTGCGCTCCCTCTCCGTGGGCCTGTGGACACAATCAACACAAACACCTTTATTGAATCTCTCCTACATTTTCACACAGGCTCAAAAGACAATTCTGCCCACAAACAACTGCCTTCACAGTGGCAGAAATGACACTCGCGTTCTGCTCACTGATTCATTAGACTCGGGTCTCAATGAGATTACTTGTTCCCAAAAAGAATTGCCGCTCTGTCTGATTCTCAGAAACTGGAGAGGGAACAGAAAATGTGAGAGCGCGGCCCATCAGCCATCCACAACAAAGTCTCCTCAGTGAACATGCCTGTTGTTGTGCCCGGCTCGGCGCAGGTCTTCTGTTCCTAATCACACTACTGGGGGGAGACGCATTTAGCTTTCGGACGTCATGTTGATGATGGCAACAAGTGGCCTAATTACCTCTCCGGAGAGGAGCGCTGGGTCTCTGTCTCTCTCTATATTGTCTCTTGTTGTCTAATTTTCTTTGGCTTTCTCTCCTAGCCGATTTCTCTCTGTGATAATAAAAGACAGAAACCTGGGCCAGCGGTCGAGAGACGGGCAGTGTGGTCAGCACAGGCTTTTAGCATGTAGGTATGTGGGTGTACAGTGTGTGTGTGCTTTAGTCTGTTTTAGTGTGTGTTTTAGTGTGTGCTGGTATGTGTCAAAGTATTAGAACGTAGGGAAAGAGTCAGCTTGTTTATATGAATGTCTGACATTTCACTCACCCCCAAGAGGAAAAGGCCTCAGGGATTTGTGTGTGTGTATGTGTGTGTGTGTGTGTGTGTGTGTGTGTGTGTGTGTGTGAGCAAAATGCAGAACCTGTCCACTCTCTCCAGGAAAGCAGGGAGGATTTAGTTACTAAGACACAGCAACACTGTAACCTTGCAACATGCCGTGACACGCTCGCGGGTCACAAATGGACAGACAGAGCTCGAGACAGACAGACGGACGGACGGTCAAAGAAAAAAAACAAAAAAACAATAGAGAAATATGGAACTATGTTAATGAACAACTGGAACATGGAAATTCTCTGTAATTTCTCGGAGTCACTGATAGAGGACCAGCCTACGGGAACTCAACCCTCATAAATCCACTGGCATGAAAACATGCCAAGTCACTTCCTGCTATCTGAAACTTTCATTCAATGTTAATGCGGGGGAAATACACCTTTCAACAATCATTGGCTGCTGATAACAGCGGCAGTCACCTTGTCCGGCCAGATTTTCTGAGTGTGAGGGAGTGTGTGTGTGTGCGTGTTTGTATGTGTTTGTGCTCATAGAGGAAAAAGTGTGTATGATGGTAATAATAATAAGTGTGCGCATGTACTAACAAAAGGCAACAAAGGGACTGGGTGTGTGCATGTTAACCTTTCAACGGTGCCTTCATTTCCAGGTGTTTCTTGACTGTCGAGTTTAAATTTGAACTTGTAGTACTTGAATACATTCACTGGCAAGCCAATTTACTTTCTCGCTATCCCCCCCTCCTTCCTCTCTCTATCCAGAGTTGTCAAACACGCATACATGCTGCAGAATATCTCTCCTTAATCCCCCCTTCTTCTCTCCGTCCGCCACCTGCTACTGTCCGTCTGTGTGTTTATCTACAGATTTGACTGTCTGGACCCCATTTTTCCAAAAGGTAAATCAAGCCGGCTAAAGCCCAAAGCTATTTCGGACGCTCCCAGCTCTCTTGATGTATGTGTATGTGAGAGGGAGAGAGAGGCGGGGGGGTGGGGGGATGCTCCAAATAGGCAGCCAGGCACGCGAGGAGGCAGCAGGAAGGGGAATTTCCCTGGTAATGGTGAAGACATAAATCCACCTGCCTGCCGGGTCCTTTGCACTTATTGCGTTACCTTGTTGAACTGCTGACAAGTGCATGTCGCAAAGATTAAATAGCCTTGTCTGTGTGTGTGTGTGCGTGTGTGTAAATACTCTTGCATTTTCGCCCGTGTATTCCTGTGTGCCTTTGTTTTTATTTGTGCGTGTCTGTCTTGCATTTTTAACGACCCTGCGAGGCAGCAGAGAGCGACGTGCTGCGGAGTCACAGCTTCTGCGGTCTAAGTGTGTTGCAGCAACACCACAGGCATGTGACGCAGGACGTTAGGCAATGTTCCTGGGAAGATGTGACTGGAGCACATCTTATTTCTGAGCTCGTGAGAAATACAGCCACGGTGTGACACATATGGGCTTCTCAGTCGGTGATGCAAGTACGCGTGCGGTGGCGTGACGGGGATGGTGACGGCGCAAGAGAAGGAGGCGTTTGAGTGCACGTGTGCGTGGGGTTTCTTTATCCCGCTGCTCTCACATGTTGGTGAGTGACTCCATGACTTCCTGGTTTGTTAATGTCATTTTTCAGCTCAGATCAATATATCATCTGGCCTGCAATCAATATGTAGAACAAGTAGGGAAAAAAAGAAGAAATACACTTCAATTGATCAAATTCTGTGTGTGTGTGCTCATTTTCCCTCCCTCTCCTCCCCTACTTACACATCAGTGAAGAGGACGGGCGAGTCGGCGCGGTGCGACTCCACGTCCTGCATGGCGTTCCACTCGTTGATGCAGAATTGGTCGGAGCAGACTCTGCTCTGGTAGTAGCTGACCCAGGTGAGGAACAGGCTGCCTGGGTAGTAGTTGTGGCAGCGAGCCACCTCACACGCCTTGTGGAGAGACTGGAGGGCTGACCTGAGACAGAGAGAGGGGAACATTCATTTTAAATCAAACGGTTTGCTGATCTGGAGGGGAAAGAGAGTGTTTCAGTCTGCCGCTTTCAGGGCAGACTGGAGTGTTGTTTTCATGTTGCACTGTGCAGAATGTTTTGAACCTGACTTGCTTTATTGTCTTATTCATGAACACAAGGGTCTCGGTTTTTGGCAACTTTGTTCCTACCGTTCACTTCGGGCCTATGAAGGGGGGGAAGGGTAAAGCTATTCTTGACATTCTTGATAACAGCGATGAAAAGACGCGGTACAGAGATAAAACCAAAGATAAAAGGAGGGATCAGAGGATGTTTAAGAGAGAGGGAGGTCAGAAGAGAAGAAAAGTGACAAAGGGACAAAAGAAAGAGAGGAAATGAAGACAACAGATAAGGAAATGAAGAAGCAAAAACACGGCAGGCGAGACAGGGATAGATAAGAGGAGACTGGAGAGCGGGGAAGATAACGAGGAAAGGAAGAGGAGAGAGGGGATAAGAAAAAGTGAAAAGATACAAGACTGGAGGTCAAAGGCAGCAGGGGAGCAAGGGTGCGTGCAGAGTGCAATGCTACCAGTCTCTTTTTATACCTGAGGCCTCGATGCAACTTAACACAGCTATAAATCTTTGTCATTTTAACGTCTGTTCACAGCAGGGACTCACGAAGGCAGACAAAACAACACCCACCACATGGCCTGGACAGAAACCGGCTTGAAAACATGGACCATGTTGACCGTCGACACACTGAAACCCCTGCGGAGAGAGATAGAGACGTCAATGGAGAGATGGAGCAAGACATCAGTCGATGACTATATTGTTAGCAAACAAATGGCTACATGAGGCAAACTTCGAAGGCAGTCAGCAGAGCAGGAGGAGGAAGCAGAAGGTGGGGGTGGGGCCTTACCCGTCTCCATCCAAGTGAATCAGGGTGTCGCTCCACAGAGGTAGAACCAGACCCACCGTACAGGAACTGGGCAGGACAAACAACAACAACAACAAAGTTAAACAACAGCATAATAAGACAAGAGACTCTGGTTATATATATAATGCAGAAATGTGACCAAGATAACACAAAAAAGAAAGAAAAAATAAACACATATGTCCTTTTAAGGTGTTTATTTTAAAGGTCCAAGACGTAACTAGGCATAAGTCCACAACAAACACAAACAGTTAATGATTTACATTGTAAAACTCAATCCTAAACTGCACTGGCAGCTATTAAAGTGAAGGTGAAATAGTGGCTTTTGTCAAGAGGCTGGGATTTTAAGAGAGTTAAGATTAAATTACAAGATGCAGTGGTGTGCAATTGACATGACGCTGACCTGTCGGAGGAGCTGAAGTCCATGCCCAGCACGATGCTCTCCTCGGTGTCTTGTCGGCCATTGGTGGAGACCACCACCATGTAGCGTGTACAGTGGGGGTAGGCGCTCTCCAGACGCACAGCCTGATGGAGAGGAGGAGGAGAAGAGGAGAGGAGGGGGAGGACGGCAGGAAAGTGCAGGGAGAGGAGAAAACAGGAGCATAATTTATAGTCACTTATTTTCCAGTAATTTGTAATTTGTCCAGGTAGCACTTTGTGCAAGAGCATAAAGACAAATGAGAGAGTTTCACAGGATAAACTAACTTACTTCAGCAGGGCAGACTGTGTGTGTGTGTGTGTGTGTGTGTGTGTGTGTGTGTGCGCTACTGACCAGTCGGATGGTGTCCTCCGGCCGCAGCACAGTGAACATGGTCTGGAGGTGTTGTTGGAGGTCACCTGAGCACAAAGGATTTCAGCATCATGATCCAGTCTCATGATTCCTCTCAGACAACATTTATATTCTTAGCATTCAAAGTCCCACGTCAGCATGTTATTTTAATAAGACCCAAGAGACCGCTTCCCCTGGGGGCAAAATGCTAAGTTTCATGTTTGTGTTTGCGTTTTCTTCACTTCCCTCCCACCTCATTTCTGACTGGCACAGGTGGAGGGGAGAGATTACTTTGTTCCCCTGAAACAAGTAAAGTTGCTGATGGTTTTTATGAGTTGGCATACCTTGCATCACAACGGTGAAGAAGCGAGGCTGTCGATTTCCACCAGCAGCAGCAGAGTGTATATTTCATCATTTTATCATATTCAAATTTCATTATTATACAAACTATTGCACCATTTTTTTTGAGTGTGCATGTGCACTCATGGACAGTTATTCAAGTAACTGTGCCAGCTGACCAGTTATATACAGCAGTGGGCTATAACTGAACTGGACCAATCTGCCTTGTTGTGCAACAGTTCAAGTAAAGCCAGCACCAGCTGTTACAGAGGAGGCACTGGTGCAGTGTGCGTTGGAAAATATATTCTGTTATGGATCTGCTGGCCTATGGGGCTGTATTATAGATTGGAAAAGAACACTGGAATATGTTGCAGCTGTTACCTGTGTGCTTGTTTCTGCGTTGGCTGATGCGAGGGGCGGAGTTAGGGGTGGGGCTGCTACCCCTGGGGAGGAAAAGCGCGGCTCCTTTTACCGTCAGGAAACTCTCGCTGATACTGGGAAGGAAAGAAGAAAAGAGAAACAAATACATCAGCACAAACCTCAAGAGCCCTAGAGACAGACAGGGACTTAAATGAGCCATATCCATTTGTTCTATCTGTATAATCGCTTTTGTCTTTCATGCAATTTATGTAATTACATGAAAGCACCTTGTGTGTGTAATCACTCACACGCACATGCAGAGCGTAGTATCTCAAAACAAGCAGATGAGGGGGGGGCGGAGGGGGGTGCAAGAAACAGACAAGTGCTGTCATGGGCTGATGTCAGCGTTACAAAGCTCCATTCAGCTGGCCCGCGCCTGTCTGCAGGCTCCCCAAATCAGAGCTGACAGACCGATGCAGGCAAAACAAGATCCAAGCCCCAATGTGAACTCAGAACACAATGTTCTTTGCTCCTCTACACAGCTGGATTCCACACACAGACACACACACACACACACACACACACATTCTCTAACAGCTGCCAATGGGGAGGAATGGAGGTTGGGAGGAGACTGAGGGTCCTAGAAAGAAGATAGAGCGAGTCCCCTCCTCCACACTGTTTTGCCAGAGGAGATAAAGGCCGGCCAGCAGAGCGCTCCACACTCGGGCAGGTCATATTATGTGTGCCTCTTTTCCTCTCTGGAACACTTAATCTTATTAACTGTGACTGAGGTCACTGCAGAGAAGACGAGGACACAATATAAACTGAGCTCCATGCTTCCACTGGTCACCAAAGTGTGAGTTTGAGTGCGTGCGAACGTCCGGCGAGTTTGCATGTGTGTGTTTTTGTTCAGTGTCTCGCGGTGACACACACTGCCCGAGCCACTTATGATGCCAATAAAGCAGGTCGGGAGGCCTGCTGGTGTAGCTGCTTATGACAGTGTCAAGTGACAGCCACGGGACGAGTAAACCATAACCTTAATGATACCAAGCTGGGAGACAGCCCGCTGTGACTCAGGCTCTCGTACGCAGCGGGCGCACGGATGATGGCGCCCCTGCAATCATTCAGCAGTGTGGGCGCAGCAAGCGCAAGGAAACTGTCACTGCTGCTGGAGAAAATGATGCGTTAAAATATAGAACTGAGCACAGTCGCTGCCCCAAGTGCAGCCATCACGACTGGAAATAGCACTTCTGCATCGGAAGAATCCGTCGAAGAACATTTTTAGCTTTGGCCAAAGGTGGGACCACAAATCTAACGGACATGAACTTACCTAGGAATAGGCATACAGTATGCACGTAGCTGCAATCCTCACAGCCATCCAAATGTCAGGCTTAAAGTTCAGCAGGTGTAAGGACATTTAAACCCCGTCTTTGCCAGCTTCATATCACTGAAACTGTATTTTTATCTGAGGCTGGCTGATTGATAATGGTATTATATTGAAATCGTGATAAGTTATCTGGAATTTTGGATACTGTAATATCGTGATGTGGCAGAAGTGTTATTTCCTGGTTTTAAAGGCTAAATTACAGTGAAGGAAAAACTTTTCTGGCTAGCTGCTCTGTTATTTTCCTCTACCTGCTTGGTCATTTTATCCACATTACTCATGACTGTTTATCAAAAATCTCTTTGGAAAGATAGTCATCCCTATAATATCATCACAATATTGATATCAAAGTATTTGGACGAAGATACCATGACATTTGTCCGTATCATTCAGCCCTATTTTTATTTTGTTTGGCTTTGCCTTGTTTTAATGGTGTCAGATCATTAAAGTTGCAAGACATTCAACACTTAAGCTCCTTTTATTAATTGGCTAATTTTTTTTTATAGTCAAAGTAAATGTCAAGAACTTCCCCGAAGGTTAGCGCTCACCTCACTGCAACTTGCTCCAAACAAAATTAACTTTGTTTAAATGCTGCCAGAACAATCAATCTGTGGAGTAAACACTGAGGCGGAGATTTGGCAGACCTGTTTTGTCAGATATGACTATAATTTTTTCATAGCCTACATATCCAGAAACAGAAAGAAGTGAAGGACAGAGACACAAACACTGAATGTCACTGAAATATGAGGTGACTACATCAAGCTGAGTATAACTTTTCTAATTACAGAGAGAATTGTTTGGCATGCTCATTTTCACTGGATTTTAGGACTCATATGCTTTCTGATCCGTGTCAACAGGCTGCTGAGTTACACTCAGTGAACCCGACGTCTACAGTTCTTCAGTTTTGCGGTCAAGGCAAAAAAAGAAAAGGCCATCACTGTCTGCCACTCTGTCTTCGTGCCATGCTCTTGTTCCATGTAACTTCATCTCTGCATCCTTCCAGCCATCCGTCTGTCCTTCCTGCGTTTTGCTGAGACCACGGATGTACAGAACCAGGAGGCGCAGAGACAGTGAGGGGGGAAAAAAAAAACAAAAACATAAAAAGCGCAGACTTGTGCTGAGCTCATTTCCCACAACCCGTCCACCCCTGACCCAGCTGTTTCCTCTCACTCTCCCCTCCATCACTTCCTCTTTGCATTTCTCATAACTTCGGTTCTCAACCTATATTTCACTTCCCTTACTCTCTCTATCTACAGTAGGTCACCTCCTATTCTCTTATTTCATCACTAGTACTCTGTGTTCCTTATTTCATACATCTTTCCCTCTGTGCTCTGTGTAAAACAGCTTTACCAGGGAAACAGAGATCGCTCAGCGGTTCCCGGACAGAGGTCTGGGTATTCCCTCGGGTCCTAGAACGGATGCAAGGAGTTCTCCAGCAAAATGACGCTCCCTATTACATTCAGGAGAAGTTAGCATACTGAGAGAAGAATGAAATGCATCTTTAAGGTTGAGATTTCTATGGCAAAAGTTCATCTGATTGGTTCATGGCCTTTTTATTAGACCTTGGCCTTTTACTAGATTACTAGTTCACCTTGCTCTATTCACTTACGCTGGGTCAGCACCTAGACCTGCTGTATCAGTGTCCCACTGCACTCTTGCCCAGGCCCATGTGCTTGGCAATGACCATCTATAGCAGCGCTACTGTACAATGTCATCTGTAATGTAACACTCACACTCTCTCACATACATGTAAGGCCATGCACGTGCATGCACGCAAACACACTTGCACGCACGCGCACGCGTTGATGTTTTCAGATGGTGGAATCTAAGCCTCGAAGTCGGAGAGGGGCTGTAAATTACTGTCAACCGCTACAGCTAAAAATACAGTAGTCCTTTAAAAGTCTCCGCTATTGATAGACTGCATTCAGATGAGCTACCTACCTACTGTACATACAAGCTTCTCTTTGACAGGGCAGCGGCAGCTCACTACAGAGATATCAAAACAAAGCTGAAGTAGTCTGATTATTAGGACTGGGGAACTCTCAGCTCTCTGTCTGGAAATTTAGACACACGCAGAGTAAGTAGGAAACATATTTATCCCCTGCTGTTTTATTCCCACACAAACAGCGCATTTTGGACTTTCCATGAACCACATCGAAGAATTTATGATGCATTTACTATAGCCCATCGTGATGCTCAGTATGTCAACTAAGACAATATGGCCATCTCAGTCTCTCCGTAATGCTAACACGCATCGAGAGACTGATAGCAGTGCTACCCGGTAAGATGTTTCTTACAAGTAGCCAGATGGCCTGCGTGGATGTTGAGCATTATCGTGGTCTATTTCATACAAGAGACAGACGTGAAGCCAAAGCCAGGCCCTCCACTATTTCTCAGCAACATTTTTGACATTAGAGATAGAAATTTAAACAAGACAGTTTAAAGAATGCAGCCTAGACAACCAGAGAGGTGCCCTTCTCAAGCAGGCTGAGCAGGATGAGGAGTACATGAGCAGCGGATAGTGACAGAAATATGAACTGGAAAGAGAGCAGTGAGGGATTGAGGGACGGACGAAGAAGGATGGGGGATTAAGAAAAGCCACGTCAGAGTGAATGTAGAACAGTGGGGTGGGTCATCTTTTGGCATGCAGCCATCCCAGGCCCTGGGCAGAGGCGGTAGGTACTTGTTAGGGCAACAGCCACAGACACAATCATCACTATGTAAGGACCACTCCACACAGCGGGCAGATAAGTGGGTGACCCCCCTCCCCCCTCCCGTCCCTGTCCATATTAGTCACTCTGAGGAGGGGAGCGGGATAAATATAGTGCCAGGCTGCATGCAGGGCAGGCCCTGCTAAGGCCTTATGAGTTCACATCACAGAGGGATATGACCCATGAGAGAGGCAGGGAGTTTGTTGGTGTTTGTGTGTGTGTGTGTGTGTGTGTGTGGTGCAAAGTATGCCACGTTTTAACAAGTCCTCAGGTGCATATAAGGCCTTGCTGCTTGGGAGGCACATGAATGGAAAATGAAAGAAACAGAAAATAGCGACAGATGGGTAAGCAGGGAGAAAGAAACGCGGTCGAGTTTGAGATTCGCTGCAAATCCAAAGCAGATTCCTGGGAAAACTGGGAGACGTAACACGGCGTTGTAGTGAGAGCCATAGAGAACATCCGGAGCAGGGAGGCCCCGGGTCAATATCACATACTGGAAACCATCAAAGCACATTGTGACTGATGGGTATTGGTTACATGACGCCCGATCAAATCTCAATATATTTTTTTTATTTATTTTCTCCTGATCTGTTTAAAAATGAATATCATGAAAAAGGCATTATCCACCACTTACAGCAGTGAGGGGCAGCAGCATGGAAGTGCAGGCTGTGGAGGAGGCGAGTCAGTGACACCATCAGTGTGGAAATATTTAAAATTACAGACAGAGAGCAGCTCAACAGCTACAGGTAATGCTTGGAATGAAAATATTTCAAGGGTCGACAGACTTTCAGTGTCAGTGTAATGGAATTTATACTTTATACTTTAGTTTTTAACCAACTATAACAAAGACTAAGATAAGAAATAACAGCCATGATGTCATCTGTTGATTTTTATCTCAGCTGTTAAAATGAGTGATCTTTCCTCGCTTGGTTTGACTTGCTTGGTTAAAAAAAGTGACCAATATATCAGACTGGGACTCAGTATTAGCAGAGATGCAATATTAAATGACAAAAACTTTAATGGATGTCCCTAACAACTTTTTAAGCTTGCCCTTGCAGCAATAGTAATAATGAAACTAATAATAATAAAATGGTGCTTAAAAGAACAATAAAATAGCCATGGCCAAACTAAGGACAGACTTTCTTTATCAGCTGGCAGGCGCACGAGCTGAGCCTGCTGACTTCCGTGTGGGAGAGGGGAATTACCACTAGACCAGTTTTGGTGTCCAGACCAGGGTCAGAGTAACCGACTAGCCCAAACTGCCTGCCCCCTCAGTGAACTACACATACCTGTCCCAGGGCTATTCTGAGAAGCCGGGCAGGGAAGTTTGCTTCTAACTTGCAGTGTTCACAAACTCGAAACAGGGACAGAGCTGAGAGAGGTCAGTGAGAGATTTGAGAAAGTGTGCTGGTTTTAAGGGCACCGAAAGTCGGTAGCAAAGTGGTCTGCTGTAGTTCAGTGGGTTGATACAGGTAAGGGAATCCATCCTCTGAGGTGGTAAAATGTATACACTCTTTGTACCGCTCTGTTCTTTTGTCCGGATGTGGAAGCTCATAAGAAGTCCACGTTGGTCTGAAGGAATGAACTTAAGCAGCGCACGGGCCACAAGACAGCCAACTTTGCATTTCAGGCCAATTAATAAATCCAAAGATACAAATTAGAGCACAGATCTTTACTGAACCGGTTCTGCAGGTTATTTACTTTTAACTGCATCACACAGAAGCAAACACAAGCAGTGACCTATATCTGCTTCCCTGTTCAGCTGCCAACGTCTCTCCAGCTCACAAAAACACTTCAGCTTGTCACGTTTATCGTCTTCCATGGAAAACGTGTATGCAACAAAAACACACACACACACAAGCTCAAACGGAAGAGCGGGCTTTACTGGCATTTCTAAAATTAGTGGGATAACAACGGGTCTTTAGACACCACGGTGTGTGACCACAGGTAACACTTTACTCCATCAGCAGCCTCAAGCCTTGTAATTACTCAAACCCTGGTTAAACATTAGAGACCTGCTGACATTCAAGCACTTATAGGCGTTCACACTACAAACACAGAGACATATATGCACAGGATAAACATACAGACATGTGTATACACAGCAAGTGCTATAAATCAGTTACAGTTGAAGGATTTTGTCTGTCTGGTGTTGGGATGAAGGCCTTTGTTTGTCCGTCCTGAGCGCTCTAGAGGGGGAAAAAAAATCTGGTGTCCCCATCATGCCGCATGGCCTAGAAAACAAGGAAGTCAGAGCGTTCCCACATCTGCTGCTATTTACCAGACCCACGTGCCTGCCAGTATGCAGTGTGTGTGTGTCTTGCTGTAATGTCTTCCCATAAAGGTTTCTTATGCAAACTCCGATTAAAAACCCCCTTGCCTAATAGCTGGGCCCAGCCCTAATAAAAACTAAACGCTCAGTTTACTCAATCACCTCACCACACAATCACGTATAGGCCGGCTAAAAAACAAAGCCATCAAGAAGCCGCCTGTCCTGGACTTTCTCATTCGGGACAGAACTAATTATTGACGGCACGAAAATGCAACAAAATCCAATACGACCACACACACACAGCAAAACACAGAGATGCTGTTGAGAGGCAATTCTGACTGACTTGATGGAAAATGGGGTGATGCTGATTTCATTAGCTTTTAATCCAGTTATGACAATTATATACATTTTTCTTCTCATTTGAGTGAAATTGCAAGGCTTATGCGCATACTATCACATCGGGGAAACAGTAGAATAGGACAGACATAAATCTAACATCAAAGAGCAGGCTTTTGTCTTAACCTCACATATCAGTGAGCTAACCTGAAATAACCCGCTGACTAACGCTTTGCATGTCTTGTAGACCGGAAACTCCCGTCTGAATAGCGGCCAATCAATTCCAGCAGTAGACTGCACGAGTATAAATTTCATAGTATAGTACTAGGTTACTTGGAGATCTGGTGTCATGCTGCAGGGCTACATTATATTGACTTGCTTATTTCCTTATTGCTCAAACTGTCAAGACCTCAAGTGGACGCAGGCCTGTTGTTGTGGGTCCACCCGTAAGTAACAATAGGTTACATATTATAGTGAGCCTGGACCTGAGACATGAACTCCAGTTGGTAATAAATGGGTAAATGGTGTGCATGAGTTGTAATGGGTTTAAAAACATAGTACTACTTTTCTAGTGTGAAATTTCTCTGCTTGTGCCGATGTATAGACCTACTTCATGACTCTTTTCTTCATCTTCTGGCTTATCCAAGGACAAAATCTGTCATAAATGTTATGTGAATTAACATTAACATAACAGTTTAAATTTAACTTTAAGAAATCCGTGGTCACTATTTTGTTTTTGATTTCCCACAGAAATGAAAGTAGATTATTCCAATCAGAGTTGTTGTTCTTTTTCAGAATTTGCTCAAAATGCTGTATCAGTATCAGTAACACTGAAACCAGTGCTGTGTATCAAATCATTTGGCTATGTACACAATAACACACGCACACACCTGCAGATCCCACAAGGAAGTTAACACTCTAATCACTCACATGGCCACATAAACAATATCATGGCCATAAAGGAAGAGGGAGGTGGGGTGTGAATAATCCCCACTGAAGCTCTGTGGTGGACGACTGGTGGAGTATGTCACCGCTTGTCTTTGTGAATCAGTAGCTATGTAGCTTTATATGGTTATGGCCATGTAACATGTGTCTGAACCTGTGAGACAGGTAGAATGAATCACATGTAATCCAGGGAGCCATTATTCCTCAATATGGTCAGGGAGAAGCACCACGATGACTAACACCCTGCTACGTCACCAGGAAATACCACAACACTGGTGTTGCAAAAGTGTTACAAATGTATCAGCGGACTGACATTGCCACAGCCGATGCTGCAATTGGCCATATGCATACCACTTTCTCCCTGTATGTAGCCTGAGGACTAATCATTTAGTCCACTCTTTAAATGCAATAGCAACAACAGGTTCATCTATGGGCATCTATGCCATAGTGTAAAGTGTGCAGGTTTTCATTTGAACCATAGTAAGTGATTTCACTCAAGGTGTGCTAATCAGTGAAATTGCCTACAAAAGTTTTTTTGTTGGAGTGAAAACCTACATACTCTTGATACTCCACAGCACTGCCCCTGATATAGAACAGGCTATATAGAACATGTTTAAAGCTATGCTTCACTAAAAAATAAAAATTAAATTTAAAAAAAATCACAAAAGTGTAGGCCATTTTCATATTTAAAATCCCTAAACATAATATGAAGTACATGCTTTGAGAAATAGGGTGGAATACTGTGATCTTCAGTCAGTTAAAGTCAGCATAATTAATGTAAAAAGACAAAAGTCTGATTTAGGCTTCAAATCAAACACCCTAGAAGCAACTACAATAGGCTACTTGCTATGTAAACAATATATGTGTCTCTAACATGGCTGTCAGCACAAAGAAATTGGCAAAAATCTGTTGTATAAAAAAAAAAGAAAAAACATAGCCTTACAGAGTTAAAGTGGGTTTACCCTCCACTGCACCCCGGGGTGAAATCTATTTTTTGCAGCATGGGGAATGTAGGCTATGGCTTAATGGAGCATATCAAGTGGGAATTGGGGTCTTGTTATCAAAGGCTGTCAGTTGATAAACTTACAGCTGGTTGATCTGGTTCTGAGAAACCACCGCGTCGTCGCTGAAGTAGGGCACCATCTTCGCCCCGCAGCAGGAGCAGAAGCAGCCCGCCGACGAGCTGCCGGAGGCGGACACCGCGCCGAGGGTCATGCCGCCGATGGCACCGTACAAAGGAACCGGAGGGAGGGGGGTGTCAAGTGTTCTTGGTCCGTGGGAAAACTCTCACTCCTCTCCCCAGGTCATGTGTACCTTCATTGCGAAGAGCCGAATAAACACCTGCCTAAGGTTTTAAAGGGTCGTAATAAAATGGGAAAAAACGCTGTCCTGCATCAACTTGTGCGTAAATCAGCCGGCGCAAAAAGTGGAGCGATATTTCCCAGTCGTAGTGCTGCTACTTCAATCACAGAGATCTATGGTTTCAATAAAGTGAACAGGAGTGCCAAATCTAGCACATGATGCCTCCCTCCTCCCCCGACAGGAGCGCCTGTCCAGGATTTTACAAGAAAACGAGGGTCTGGCACTAAATCGATTTCCTTATACTCTTATCTAAATATCATCTATCCCCATCCCAAGAGAAGAGCTACTCTTTCCCATGTACAGTATGAAGACATATGACTTCGGTCAAACTCTCAGCGGTGAAGCGGTGTTGGGAGGGGAGGAG
>OMLF01001700.1:29900-43652 GCA_900302615.1 Holocentrus rufus | reverse complement strand
CTGCCCTCCACCCCAGCAGCACCGCGCAGGGATCAGAAGATCAGAGGACTGGGGCAAGGCTGTGAACTCTTCACAGGAATGTCCAGCTTTCCAATGATTTTTTTTTTTTTCTGGTCAGTCACCTATTACTGCGTCCAGCTCCAAATTCTCCAAGGCTGCAGATACATTTACTCATCCTATAGCTTTCTGTAGGCATCCAGGAACATGTTGGTCTCCAGAATGAAAGCAGGTCTGCAAGGACTGACTTTGGATGAGGCTTTTTTTTTTTTTTACTTTTGCAGCTAAATGGCCTGGTTGCTCTCACCGGGTATGTATGGCAGTCAGATGTTCTGTCCTTGGAAAATATCCCCCTTGGGATCCATGTGGTCCAAACAGATTTACAAGGCACACACATCTTTTATCCCGTTCCAAATGAAATGTAATGTTTGAAGTGTGTTTCCGTTTAATGTTTCATGAACAGGCTAAAATTAATTGGGGAAAGAAACTACAAAAGCATACAGTGTACACACCACAAATGAAGAAATAAACCAAAAAACAAACAAAAAGAGTCACATCCTGCCGCTTGCTTCTTGCCCCCTTGCTGGTGGAACATTACTGGTTTATGAGGCAAATTGTGTGAGCTTATCTTTTGGAGACAGTTATTAAATTTATTGGAATGTCTTCTGAGGGCAGCCTTGCATGGGGTTGCATGGGGTTAAGGTAAGGGTTAATGTTAAGCTTAGAGGGTTAAGGTTAGGGTCAGATGAAATGCTGCTCTCAGAGCACACTCCAATAAATATAATACCAACCTGCTTATCTTTTACTACATCTAACCTATAAAAGCCTTTTTATGGCTTTCTGTTTTACCCTCTCAGAAATACGCACACATGCACACAAACACACAAACACACACACACACACACGATTTTTGCGCCTCATGATTTTAAACAGCTGTATTGAAATTGGTAGATAATCCAAAATTCAGTGCAGGGCAGCGTGGCGGTTAGAAACCATGATCATGATGCAACCATTGTCTTTGAAAAAGACGGTCCCATCATTTGGGATTCAGCCCCTGCCGCAGCCAACACGTCCACAGCTGTGTGTCGTGTTGAAGTGTGTGAACAAAACTCCAAACCCCAGTCTGCTCACTTATTATAAGTTCCTGTGGAGGAGAGCGTGAGCCAAAACATGATGCATAAAAACGGCCTGCAGCTTACATAAAGACACTTTTTAAACTTGTCATGAATGATAGAGATGCATCCAGAAAACACGTAATAAGCATTTTTTTTTAAAAAGTGAACTTTGTCCAAAGAATGACAGCGATCTGGTCTTAGAGGTCCTTGGACAGAGTGGCTCCTTTAGGTAACCTGAACCACGGCACCCCAGGGCAGGAGGGGCAGTATAAATCATGCAATAGAAAGCAGATGTCCTCCAAGTGCAGACACACACACACACACACACACTCACTCACACACACATATAGGGACAGAAAGATTTGTGCATATACGGCTGCCCTCGCTGCCCTCCGACTGCCCTCATGAATGTCCTGTGCAGAAAACACAAACAGCCTGAAGGGGTGAAACAAGAAGATATTTACTTTACCACAGCTACTTCATACACAATATATGTACAAATCTACACACACATCCACAGGCACACACACACACACACAAACAATAAACAACACACAGATGTTAATGATTAAAACCATGTCAAATTTCTCATCTTCGTTTCATTTAGATGAGAGCAGCAGAGGCATGCTTTTGTGTATGTGTCATAACAGTTTTTTAATGAATCTTCTACAAATTGGGATGCCATTTTAACAAAATTCAGGATATGGCCGGCTAACATGTGTATGTGATTCAACTATTGATATACGCTGAAATGCCTACAGGGTGGAAAGTCAACCCACAACAGATAATGAGGAGCTCTTCTATTTTTATGTGTTGCATTCTGTATTTTTTGTCCAGAAAATATATTACTGCAATTAAAGTTAACAAAACAATTTGGGCAAATATGAAGTGGGAGGACCATGTAGCTCAAGAAGTCATTGTTAATTATACAGGAAACAGCTAAAATACTTTCAAATTAAAATTGACAATCTGCGCTCTAACCTCAAAGTCATTATATCTTCAATCAAAATCCATGATGCACATCCACAAAGTGTAAAAATCTTCCACTAACTTGGTTGTTTGTGATTGGTATAGATGAACATCAACATTAATCAATCAATAATCAATAAAGGATAATGGATTTTACTTGGATTCACCTCCATTGTGCAGGTTATGAAAAATGTCACCCTGAAAATTAAAATTAATCCTAATGAAAAGATGTCCTGCCATCTCTTTCCAATGCTATGATTATGTATTTTCTTCTTTTTACATCAACTACTTTTTTTTATTATTAATATACACTACCTTCCAAATGGATGTATGATTTATCACTGTGCTGTTTTTTTTTTCTTTTTGTGTACAGGGAACACATGAAAATGAGAGCATAACTTCATGTCTCACGACTAAAGGATGCTCAAGTTTTATGTGCTGCTCATTGTTGGTGAAATGGCGCCCTCTAGCCTCAGTGACAGAGAATGACAACTATCTATATTGTATAACATTCTCCATTTATCCACTCCTGTTGAATAATACTAAACGCGCAACACACGATGTAGAGGAATCAGTGGGAAAATATTGATCAGCTGTTAGACATACTGTAACAGCACAGTAACAGAAGCAAAGATGCCTTTCTTTATTTTACAAGGCAGCAGTTATGAGGTAAATCCAAGTGGAAGGTTTTATTAAGCGGTAGAGCAAAATGAAAATGAAAATTGCATGTGTCCGGATAGCAGATCAGATATAAGCATGTCCTTTCAGTGTTAATTCATCATCTCATACACCACTAGACATGTGTTTTTTAATATAGATTTATCTTCCTGTATTATAAAGATGTCAAATTAAAGACTTTAATTCCAATAGATGAGATATCTTATGACTACTCTCACAAAATGATACTGATAATATTGAAGTTATTAGCTGTCTTTGTTGTTTTAACTACAAAGTAACATTTTCGACAATGTAATCATTTGCACTTTTGAAATATCAGACAATGAACTTCAAGTAACAATTTGGGGGAGGAAACTCTTCAGTCATACGCTCAGTGTTGCACAAAGACGAAACACCTTCCCTCTGTTCCTCCACATCACAGTGTTTAGAGACAGCAGACAGCTGTGACGTGACGGTCTGTCAAACCAGAGACAAACCAGAACTGATAGTTCAGCTTCTCCAGTGAGCGGGCAAGGCGGCCCAGAGAGAGACGGCTCCGCTAGACTTCAAGAGACACAGCAACTATCCAACAAGGAATACATGTTTACTGCGCACTCAGACTGACTTTATTCAGATGACTGATCTGCAGGCTGAGCGCACAATAAACATGTTCTCCCCGTTAGATGATCTTCTCCTGCGTTTGACGAGCACCTTGCAGATTTGGAGCTGCACGGAGGATGATGTGCTCTTACTTTATTAGCCAAAATAAGCTGCAGCAAGGCAGAGACGGAGCTGAACACAATACGAAAAGGAAATGGATAAGTAGGACATGGAAACATTAAACTTTGTGTCTGCTGAGACCAAGGAGCAGCTCTTATTTGGATTGGGCCGTCATGCAGAATTTAATCCTCACATTTCCTGAGTACATCGAAAATTCAGTCGAGAGACATAATGCTTCTATTATTTTGTGCCGAGCACCAATTTGCTGGCAGTCATTACGGCAGCTGGGAGGCACAGTGAGTGAGGAGGCTGCCTTTTAAGTGGAGTACCCCGATTCAAACCCCCATGTCGACCAGCATCTGTCTTGCTGAAGTGATCCCGAGACTTTGAATCTCTGCCAACTCCAGGGACGCTGCTTTTTAGCCGACCTCTGACCTCCATGTGTGTGTGTGTGGAGAGGGGGCAGGGGATTATTGCCCTTTGGGGATCAATAAAAACCTGCACAAGTACGCTCAATAATGTCATATGCTCGTTAACTCTGTTACGACAGGTTTTAATGCAACATTTTTTGGTAAAAATCAATAAAAAAGCTTGCATAATCACAGAGAGAACATTAGTATTCACGCAGAGCGAACATTCATTCCACCTAATGTTGATTTTATGTCGGAGCGAGACGGTTATTTATGTCTGGGGAATGTAATATTCCAGTGAAAGGTGTTATTCTGGAGCAGAGGGATTGCAGCCAACAGGGGGATGGAGGGAAGCGTTTTCCATTTCCTCCTCCTGTTTATGGACAAACCCTCGGGCTCTCGGTGGCAGACAGACAGACAGAGCAGAGCGGAGCAGAGTGTGTGTCGGCTGACGGGATCCGCCGCCCCTCTGCCACTCACTCTGCCCCCGCCCCCTCATCCCCTGTTCCCCAAATTTCTCACCCAACCAGTTATAAATCAGTTACAGAAAACATGACACGGCTTAACAAGAAGTGTTGCTAATGTGGAGCAGCAGTTGATGGGGATAAGATGAACGGAGCTATAAAAGATGATTTAAAGCCATATCATTCTGTACATCTTATCTGGCCTTTCATCTATTGATAACAGATTTTGGTTTAGAGCTTGTTTAAGGGTGTTGGATGCAGGGGAAGTCTTTAACTTTTTACCTTCATGAAAATGAATTTGGGGTTAGCAGCATGTTATCTGTGCTGACTCTGACATCATTTGCCCAAACTGTGGCTGAAATAAATTGTCCATGTATGGTGTTGCCTGGATGGGAATCCGGTTGAGGTCTTGAGCAGTTTGATAAGCAAAGTGGTCTGTTTACTTAAATCTGGGAATATTCTGATTTATTGTTAGAAAGAACAATCCATCACCCCTCTCTCTCTCCTCTCTCTCTCTCTCTCTTGTTCTCACACACCACACATCAGGCTGGATTTGGCTCTGCGTGTCGCTCCATGTGGTTCTCCTAGAGGGCGCTCCTTCCACGCTCTGAAAAAGAACAAATTGTCTCCTCTTGTCTTTCTTTTCCTCTTCACCGTCTCTCTCTTGTTTCTGGCTCCCTTGTTTTTTGCAGCAACCGTGACAGGAATCTGGAGTTCTTTTCCTCTTTCCCTCTCTGACATGTTTGCAAGCACTCTTTTCCTACACACACACCACACACACACACACACACACACCACACACAGACACACAGATATACGCACACATGCAGGCACGCACACAGAGTGGTCTCTTTGGCTCCCCAGGTACTTTGTGGCTTCAATGCCTGTAGGCAGTGTATGAACACACAGACTCACCCACACCCACACACACACTTACACACACACACACACTTACACACATGCCCACATACAAGCAGATACACTTGAAAGTTGATCTAATCATCCTACTATTTGTAACACTCAAAAGCCAGCTGTTCTCCTGTGATTGTGTCCTCTCTTTGCTCTCCTCTCCTTGTCTTTATTTTTCCCGCAGTTCAGGCAAACATGTTTCCACCAAATGTAGTGGCTTCACCGGTTAACCGTGGGCTGAGACAAGGGAGCAGGACGAATGAGAGAGAGAGTGAATGACGGAAGATTGTGGAGGAGGTCTGGGGTCTGGGATGTGGGCAGCGTTTGAAGCAAAGGAATGCATCAGACAGTGGGTAAACACCGCTGGCAGCTTGAACACACACACTGATTTACAGACACTCACACACACATATACACACACACACACACAGAGCCCCACACACACAGTGCTATTAAGTTCCATGAGTGAGGCACACGGAAAATTTCACTGGGAACTAAGACAAACTCTGTCCCCATTCTCTAGTTCCACATCAGCAGGTAGGTGTCTCTACTCTCATCTCCAGATGTTGTTTACTTCTTCGTTTTAGAACAGCTTCCACTGCAAACTTTTATGATAAAGCTTCAGTGTGGGCGTCTCATGTTTCATTTCAGCTCGCTTAGATAATGTATGGTTACATAATTCATGTCTGGGAATCCTTCTGAGCATCTATCTGCACTTTAAGACCACAGGAACAAGTGACAATAGAGAAACACAGTGTTGCAAGCTTGCTGATGAAGTGAAAGTTCTTGATGATGCAGTCCTTTCGATTAACTTGTGCATGTGTTGGTGTGTGTGTGTGTGTGTGTGCGCTCACGTTCAAGCAGGCTTGTGGGTAATATTACTGTAACAAGTTGCAGCTGTGCTTGCTGGAGAAAAATGAAATGCATTCTTCCCTCTTTATACTCAGAAGTTTGTGTGTACACAAAGGCAACCATCTCCATGTGAGGGAGCTCTGTGTGTACCACTTCAAAAAAAGTGCCATACATAACGTCAGACATTTTGGCTCTTTCCACCCATTGTATAATGCATAATTGATGTGTGACGTAGAGAGAGGCTACTGTAGTTGCAAGCAGTTGCTTTGCTTGGCCTGACTCATTTTATCTCATGGTTTCAAAATTTGGGTTTACATGGATGAGATTTTTCCACATTTGCTAATCCTTTTAAGTCCATTAATGGTAATACATGCTTGTACCTTTTTCTCTACAGGGTTTGTTAGCATACTGTAGTTATCTCATCAGTTGTCTCCATGGCTCCCCTGTGCTGTGGTGTGTTGGTGCTGCTGTTTGCCTTGGAGTCTGGCGGGACCTCCGTTGATCTGGACTACGGGGGTGTTCCTTTGTGGATAGACCGCCTGCTGGGAGAGCCCAGCGTGCTGAGCCTGCGGGGGCGGATAAACCAAGCCTGGCACCGGGCCAACAACCCGGAGCCCTGCCCCCTGCTGTGCGACTGTCCCGTCCACTGGCCCACGGCGCTGTACTGTGACCACGGAGCCCTGGCAGACATCCCCGACAGCCTGTCTCACAGAACCCAATACCTTTTTCTTCAGGTAGAGAAAACACAGGCACTTAGGTTGTTTAAGAATGAGCTGACACCAAACCACAGTGGCCACTCATTTCCTGTTCACATTGTACTGCTCCCACAGCTGTGCTTAATATGTCATCAACCCTGCACTGTGCCTTGTGGGATATTTTGATTAGAAAGTGTGAAAATTTCAGCACATAGGCTACCGCACAGAACCAACCGCACATTTGCATCGTGTTCTCTTGTTTCCAGGGCAACAACATCTCGTCCCTGTCCTCCTCGGCTCTGGCCAACATCACGGGGCTGCGGTGGCTCATCCTGGACCACAACCAGCTGCAGAGCGACAGGCTGGACCGGGACGTGCTGCAAAACCAGACCCAGCTGTGTTATTTTTTCGCCAACCACAATCACCTGAGCTCGGTCCCCAGTGGTCTGCCGGCTGGACTCCGGCAGCTGAGGCTGGCGCACAACCGAATCCACACCATCAGCCCGGGGACTTTCCAGAACCTGCACAACCTGACGCTGCTGCTGCTGCAGGGCAACCGACTGCAAACCATCACAAAGGGAGACTTCGCAGGTAAGATGTCGATTCCTCTTTGACTTTATTCACATGGCGGCCATTTTGAACTTTCAGCGTGGGAAACTGTGGGTCTGTCTCAACTGAAAATAAACTTAATTCATATGATCTTGGTGCCAAGTAAGTTCCTTAATAGGTACCCATTTTATCCAAAAGGTTACATGAAATATAATGTTGCAATGCAGTGCTGTTGGTTTCCATGGTTACCTAATCAAGTGTCATGAGCAACAGGTGGACACACTAGATAAGCTGCAGTATGAACAAGAAAAAAGCAGAGACAGTCAAAAGAAATGTAATCTAATGTTGGTTAATCTCCTAATATAAATTAAAACATACAAGAACAGGCTTAATGCCTTTAAATTGAACTTTATTTTCAGACTTACTGCACTTTGGACTGAAGTGACTCCACCATTATTTGGGTTGGGTCCACCATTATAATAAGTCTGTGGAGTCTCTGGCTTGCCACACAGCATTGTGGGATTTCCTTCCCTGTGAAAGAAATGCTTCATGTTTCCTCGAAATTTCCCCATGTTTCTTATGCTTCCCACAGTAAAGGTCCTAAGCAGCCATATTACCTAAAAATAGTCTGTCTCATTTGCTTCCTTGCAAATGAGACAAACTGTATCTCAAATAGCAAATACACAATGACTAAATTAGACTAAATTCAAGCTCGCTAATTTAACTATTATGCCCATCTGAAGCCTTATATGGCCCATGCTAATCTTCCTTGTAAAGTTTCCCACCCCAAGTGTTTAACATGGTCGCTGTGTAAATAAAGTCATGAGGCTTTTATTGTAACATCAACATCCAATGTTTGGTTCTTGATTCTCTTTCAAGTTTGTTTCTGCTGTGATGACTGAGGTATCTGCTTCTTACTATATTTATCTATCTACCTAAACAACAAAACTGTCAGTGTTAACTTTGACAGTGCTACAAACAGCATTATGCCAGTGTTCATGTAGGTTTACATCTCATTAGAGTTAATTTAACTCTGACCAGATCATATCATCATCATCACTTTTCTCATTTTAAATTTTATGCTCTTCCTTCTTCCTGCCTCTCCTCTGTCCTGTCCTATTCTTCCAGGTCTGATCAGCCTGAACATGTTGGACCTCAGTTGGAATTTGCTCTCCTCCGTCCCCAAGCATTTACCCCCGTCTGTCCAGCAACTCTATCTGTCCAACAACTCTCTCTCTGCGCTGCGGCAGGACAGTTTCACGGGGTTCCTCGACCTCAGGTACCTTCGTCTGAGTAACTGCAGTCTGAGGAGCCGCAGCATCCACCCGCAGGTCTTCAACCTCTCCAGCCTGGTGGAGCTGGATCTCTCCAACAACAAGCTTTTGAGCATCCCCACAGTCCCCACCACCCTGCAGTACCTCTACCTGGAAGCCAATGAAATACAAGGTTAGGCACCAACACACACAAACACGTTTACATTAGAACACTAGACTTGTACAGACTTGACAAAATTGATTCTCTAGTGCCAGGATGTGATTACATGACATTTTTGACAGCCACCACATCAGATCAGGTGTTCATAGTGACATACAAGTTCTTGCCATGTCTTGGTTGAGAGAGAGAGGGTTATAGACATTTGACTCTGACCAATTATCATATGCCATCTTCCACTATGTAGTGTGATGTGTGCAGGTGATTGTGGAGGAGGGTAAAGAAATTACAGCATGACCACCCAGTGCACCCATCATAACAGCTGTCGTACTACTTGACAAAAGCCAAAAAAAAAACTCTGACATACTAGACTTTATATCAGGATGTTCTTAGCTGTCTGGATGACAAACGGCAGGTCTTGGAATATTTTCATGCTGCATGTTTTAAAGAAGCCCGACCGACTTTTACGAGCTTCATATTCAGTCACAGTGCTGGAAGTGTATTGGCCGTGGCAAAAAAATAAGTCAGAATCGGGCAGAACTTGTGTAATCTGATCCCTGCATAACTCCAACACTTTCTAATCCTTTTGTTAACCCTCTCTTCTACCTGCCTAATCTTAACCCTGAGTCTACCTTTATCTCATCCTACATCTGACCAAGTCCTAACCCTTAACTGGTCACTTAAAAAGCGAGGACCTGCCAAATGTCCTCACTTTGGAGGATTTGGTCCTCATAAGCATCGAAGTAGAAAAATGCACATGAACACACACAGAACACACATGCATGGACGATAAATTTGCACATGCATGCATGTTACACAGACAGACACGCTTGCGCAAATGGATGTTAAATGCTGTGAAAATACACACCCTCATTGTAGAGGTGTTACTAACGACACGACTGTGAAATGTGAATCCCCAAAAGCCTCACTAAGTGCAAAAAGCGCTCCAGAACCAAGCAGAACACAATCATCATGACAAATGTGCAACGTTGACCAGATTTATGTGGCAAACTATCTGGGGACATGTGACAGCCGAACCCCGTTATGAGGGAGGAGAAGTGGGGAGGAGGGGGGGGGGGTATGGAAAATGTGACAGGAGCTGCAAAAGCGACGCAGCCCCAGCCTCCTACCGAACCCAGCGTGCCCTGGTCACTGCATGTGGACAGGGGAGGGCCTGAGGTTCGGTAGCGAGCAGGCAAATCAGGGAAGGGAGAGGAGGAACAGAGATGGAAGGGAGGGGGAGCGAGGCAGAGGGAGACATGGAAAGAGGAGAAGAGGGCGGAGGAGAGGGGAGAAAATTTTGGGTGGCTGGGTAGGGGAAAAGTAGGTTAGCTAAGAAGAGTGGAGAGTGGTATGAAAACATCTGTGATGGATTCAGAGGTGAGAGTGCCAGATGAGCCAGAAGCACACTCTGTTCCTCTCATCATATTTACCTCTTTCCTCTGTCTGCTCCTCGTCACTCCGCCTTTCTTTAGACAGAAAGGACTCATATCAGAAAGCAGCAGACACGCAGCCAGGAGCCACATAAGAGTTTTGACAAATTTAAGCAGATCTCTAGCACCAGACTGTGAAGCCCGCGTCCAACACGTATAACCGTCCAGAAACTGCGGCAGCACCGTGTGCAGTTTATGACTCACATGCTCTGGCAAAGCGAGCGAGTGTGAGTGTTCAATCTGCGATCCAGCAGACTGGACTATGTACCGTTGGGAGACAACCAAAGAGACAGCAGGCGAGGTACTTCCACAATAACACAAACCTCATCGTCTAGCTAGCAGCCTGACAACTACCTTAACTGGCTCCTGTGTCTGCCAAAGCCTGCGGTCTGGGCAGAGAGCAGCTCTACTGGAATGAAGCGAGAAAGCAGGAGGTGTTGTGGTTTCCTCACCCTCTGTTTTCACCGCAGCACCTGCAAGTTGTCTAGTAGTAAATGTAAGTTCTATGGAGAGCTAAGAGGACATTTGCTTAGTGGTCCATTGCAGGGGTTAACAACAGCAAGCAGGACTGCACAGACACTCTTTTATATGACAGCTCTAACTACTTAATCGTGGTGCTTAATCATAATAATTTGCATATGGTGAACACACGGTGCAAAGTGTGAAAACAAAGCTCTGTGCTGGTTTAATATCAACAGTCTAGTTTAAATGCAGATCCAAGCAGAGGGCATTTGACTTGGGTAAACAAGAGGTCTCCAACAATGAAATATGTTCTCTGTGTGTGAAACAATCCTGTCTGTTCTTTCTCTCTCTCCAGAGTTCAATTTGACAAGTTTCTGCAGAGAGGTAGGACCTCTGTCCTACTCCAGGATGAGGATCCTACGACTAGATGGAAACAATCTGTCCTACCAGCAGCTGCCTTCTGACTGGATCTTCTGTCTCAGAGTGCTGCACAATATTTACATCTGACTCCACCATCTGAAAATAGGTCATAGCAGGATTACTCTCTGCTACAGGCCACCTGCTTTAGCACCGGTTCACTGAACCTGAAGATGAAATATGACGCAATTTAACACTTCAGTTTTTTAATCTCTGCAGGCTTAGATAATGAACTCAGTGTTTGTGAACTTGAGCAACTCAGTCAGGAAAGCAGAGGAATGAGGCTCGTGTTTTCAAGATTTGGAATCAGACCTAGCTGCACAGTCAGGCACTAAATAAGAAACTGACCTTCCAATATTGTCAGAAAATGTTTGTTTGATCTTACACACTTCACAAAGCATTATTTTACAGTAATATCAAAAGTTCTGTATCAAAGTGTACATACCGCCATACTGCCAAATTCCCACGGGATACTGTTCCTTGTTCCATTGTTTCCCAGATCTGTCACAGCAGAGCTGTACATCTGTGATTTATAAAAGAAAAGGAAATGTGACAAACCCTCTCATGTCTGACTATACTTCATAATACTCAGTGCACTGCTTCAATCTGGGCTGTCTTTTGGTTTAGGGAAAAATATAGGAATTTTGAAATGCAGTGTTCCCTTGAGTGGATCTGAGTCGGTTGACTGTTCGGTCTTAAACAGCAAAGACGAGTGCAAAAATCTTTTCTCCAGATTACTTTCCATTTCTGTCCACGCACACTAACAGGTCAAAACTGTGCTAAGTTAGCAAGACACGCATGCACCTTTATAACGTACAACTCTTATTAACTCTCTATTTTCCACATTATGCCACATTATGCCTGTGAATAAACTTCTTTCTGTACTATATTGCTAAATACATTAATCTGCCCAGTTGGTGTCTATGAAGCTCAGCATGAATTTTTTTTGTTAAACAATGGAAAAATAAAACATTTGTGTATGCTTGATTTCCCTCTTATAATTCTATTAATATTTAACAATATTTTATTTATTTTTCTTTATATCTCTCGATTGTATCTTTACCTGTTCTTCAAAATTCAAGTCACTCCTGTAGGTTTCTTGCCAACAGAGTGGTGCTAGAGAATAGACAACCAGGACAAGAGAGAACAAGATTTCTGGAGCTACAGGAAGAGCATATTTGTCATCACTGAGTTATAAAAAGTTGTGAGACATCCAACATTTTTGTCATGCGGACACTGTTTAGCAGTGTTTGTACAGTTTGGATCACTAGGTTTTAGGCACAAAATGAATTCCGTTTGTGCAGCAAAGGAAAGAGATATATTCACAAAAGATGTTGCTAAGTGGGAACATACAGGATGGGGCGTAGAATTGATCACTGAGGGACCTCACATGTGACATCTGCTGAAGGAGATAATGAACTGCAAATCGTAGCAGAATAATTTGAGAGATAGGAAATGAGCCAGCTCACTGCAGAGCCAGAGATAATGCTTACAGATAGTGCTTACAGTAATAAATGTCAAATGTTGTACGAAATGATCTATTAGTAGGATCAATCAGTCTTCTGCCTCTGCATAACAACCGGGTAAGTGCTGTTGCTTCTAAAACCTTTAGTAAAAATGGCATTTTGCATTGGCCAAGAGTGGGCTATGGGTTTCATCAGGACAAGTTGAACTATTTTATGCAAGAGAGCCCATCCACTTCTGCTTTTCCAAATCATGAGATAATATGTGAATCTTGCTTTGTTTATTGCTTATTTGATTTTTGAGACTGGACCGGCCTCACAGTTCCATTTCTGATGGCAAGTCACGATTACAGAGAGAATACAGGAATAATTGTTTAAAGTTTAAAAAAATTACAATGGAAAAACATTTTCCTGTTATTCTCTGTCAAAATTTGGCTCTTTTGTGTGGTTTAGGCAGTGGTGCAGGCTGTGGTTTTCACTTTAGCCCCTAAAATCTCTGGAAAACAAAAAATCCAGTCAAGTTTGAATTGCTTCAGAGCTAAGCCTGATTGGCACATACTCACGTCACAGAAATGCTGAATAATGAGTCTGCACTGTAGCTACAGATGAAGAGAGGCAAAAGAAAACTCTATGGTTCGTAGGCAACTAGGCAACAAATCAAAATATTACTTTAATATAATAAGTTTACTGGGAAAGAGAACAGTTAGTACCACAGAATTAAACAGAAAGCCAAATCTTACCTGAGCAGGTGGTACACAGACAATAATGTTTACAAGAGAGTTTGTACAAAAACATTCCACCACTATTACAATTTTCAGTACATTACATCATCCAGGTCATATATCTGACAGGGTTTTTAAAATATTCATTTTGTTGGTGTAACAAAACACCGTATCATATTTGATTAACCAAGAACTGCTTGTGCTTGCTCTGCACATATTGATGCTGGTGCTCCACCTCAGCTTGTTCTCATTGCCTCCATAAGCACCGAGCTTATTGCGTTTTAACAAACTGATACTGATACTTTGTATAAAGAAGCAACAGGGCAAATCTGTTAAATTTGTGCACTTGATTGTAAGTGTAGGAATATACAGTATGTCTCCTAAAATGGAGGCACAAATCTGCACATATTCAATCATTAATCAAAGATTACTTATTTATTTAACTGTGCGTATGTGTGTGTGTGTGTGTGTGTGGGGGTGTGTGTGT
>OMLF01001699.1:87443-113792 GCA_900302615.1 Holocentrus rufus | reverse complement strand
CATAGTGAGTAACATAAAAAGCACCATCATCTCACTGTTATGGTGATTACATACAACACTAACACCCAAGAGGTCATTCTTTTCTGTGATTATGATTATAAATAAATAAAAAGATTGCTAACTTGATGGCTACCATAAGAGAGTTGGCTTTGGCATTGCTTCTCAACCAGCCAAACTTCATATTGTGTAATTAGGACATATTTGGCATTTCAGAGACGTCAAAAAGGTGGAAATTTCCTCCTTCAGGAAAAATGCGACAGAATGCACGCAATTATCTGATGTGACATCAGCATGGTGCCACATTGGGCTGAGTGATATGGTAAAAATAAATAAATAAATAAATCATATTGAAATGATTTTGACAGGTATTGCGATTGCAATATGTCTCTCAATTTTGGTGCAAAGTTTTGCATCATTATTTTCATTTTCACTGAAATTACTTCCGATATGATGATGTGATATTTGCTGGGGTCAACAAACATTTTCTTGTGTCTGGAGACAAAAATTTGAAGGCGAGAGCGTCACTGTAGCACCACAATACCAAAATGTTAATTATGTTTTGTCACACATTTTACCTAGTGGCTCCTGCAATTTAGATTGCACTTGACCGTATTGCAATGTCAATAATATTTCAACCTTAGTACAATACACTGAAAACGGCACACAGCAATACTTTTAAAATGTTAATAATCATTGAACACATAAGTTTGATTTTCAGCATTGTATCACCTTAAATCAATGTGATTTCAGGTGATACAATGTTAAGATTGCTAAATATAAATTACTACACTCAGTGAAAGTTATTTCAAATAAAGTATCATTGAATTTTCCTCAAAAGGGTCGACACACACACACACACACACACCCACACACACTCACTCAGACAAGATATCAAACCAGATGTACTGACATGCAAGGTGCTGACATGAAGCGGCGTCCCCCCGGTCCCGTTGACCGTGTTGTTCTTGGCAGCGGCGCTCTTTCCCTCCGCCTTCTCCTTGGACGCCATCTTGGCCTTCTCGGCCTCGATGCGCTTGGGGCTGTTGAGCATCACTTGAACCACGGCGTACTCCACCAGCGAGGCGAAACCGAACAGCAGGCATGCAATGAGCCAGATGTCGATGGCCTTCACGTAGGATACCTTGGGCAGCTCCGAAGCCAAAGAGGTGCACTCAGAGGACAGAGAGAGCACCGAGAGGATGCCTAGACAGGGAGGGAAGAGGGGTGTAACCTTGTCAATCAATAGTCAGCAAAAGTAAGCACGTATTAGAAATTTAATAAATAAAGTAAGTGTAACTTTCTAGCTCTGCGTGACTTCTCTTTGGGTACAAGCTTATCTTTTTTGCACGGCTCCTGCAGATTAATTTATCTTTCTTCCACACTTCCAGACATTAAATTTGTCCCAGAAAGCATGGATAATTTTCCTCATTAATGCCACCAGATTTATATTAATCTTCCAGTACATGTTGCGATCGAGTATTTGTGAACATTACAGTGGGACCATGACTCCTCAACATACAAGATTCAGTGTGTAGTTAGCATCTTTTTTTTTCCCAATTAGGAAAAGCATTTGATCCACCTGGATTAACGTTTGATAAAGAGAATAAAAGACAGTGCCATGGAAGCTAGAGCTTTTCCCCCTGTATGCACAAAATAAATAATAAAAGAACGAATAAATTAATCTCTCAGTGAACAGAGTAGTAATAATACAAGGAGTGCTTCCTCACATGGTTATTGGATACAAGAGTCTAATTAGGAATTCATGACCTTTTCTTTACCTCTGCCATAAGGACAATTAATAGAGCTCAGGCAATCTCTGATGGCGGAGTGATGTCAAGTAATTTTTATCTCTGATTGCCCGCAGGATTATTGGTTATAGATGCCCTGTGCACCGCAAAGGTTTTTTTCAAGCACTGGTAAGAGCAGAAAAAAATTATCCAAACAATGAGGAGGATGGTACATTACCACCTGATCAAGAGCTGCACAGCCTTACTCTTATACCTTTAATCCCTTCGCAGAGCTGCAAAAAAATACACTGAAATGACCAATGTAATTTCGCCTGCAGGCTTCATTAAACCTGCGCTCATCAAGGAAGAGGATAATACACGGTTCAAGATTTCTAATCAAACTGCTCCCTTGCCATTTGATTCAAACAAGCTCTGAACGTGAGCATTCTCAGCCTGCACGCCCACCTATTTTCCATAACAAAGAAAGGTGAGAGACGGAAATACTGAAATAGCTTTGTCTCCCTGGTTTCCAATGGCACACTGTTGTATGCACAAAATAAGAGTGGCCTTGATATCATCTATATGAATACAAAGCCTAGAAATGTTCCTGTTACGCTTCAGTAAACGCATTTTGGCATTTTTACTTTTTCACTGGTGAAAAAAAAAACACTGTATGTAAAAAGTACAGACAGACGTACGATGTTGAGACAAAAACATGCATGGACACACACATGTCCACAACGGTAAACATGCACACACACACAATGCAACACACAATACAGAGCAATAAATGCCAGTGATCCCACACCTGGGAGATGACTGACCTGGACTGATCCCATTTACAGAGGAGTCAGAGGAGGCTCCCGGGAGGAGATGGAGTGATGATGGGATGAAAGTGGTGTTAAACAACTGGAGGGAGAATGAAGAAAAGGGAGGAGGTGGATGATTGGAGTGGGATAAGAATGGATTATCTTATCCATGCAACCCTGCATTGACTGAGGTGCTACTACCTTGATACATGAGTGACACTGACACATTGCACATAGGTTGAATTATGATGGTGAAGGGATAAAGAGCAGGAAATGGACTGGACAGGTTTCCTAGAAACACTGTTTGAATATGAAATTCAACTAGAATTGAAGAGCTCTTTTCCAACACAATTTTATTGAAAAAAAAAATCAGTATTTATAAAATTTACTGAAAGGATTTGGTCTGTAAATATCTTAATTTATCTTCAATGACTTGAGCTGCTTTCTATATTTAAAAAAAGTGTTATAATGTATTGACAATGATGATAATGAGGAGGTGATGAAACTGAGATGAAGGTGCCGTGATGAGGTGAATCCCATTAATAGGAAAACTATTGATAGTTAGATTCGATACCAGCCCAATTCCCACTGTGGGCCAAAGCTAATGCATAAACACTGTGTAAGAGTTTCTGTTCTTTTCCCTTCATTCTGGGCGAGGAAAAACAACACTGTGACAAAGACCAACAGTCCATGCAGTTAGGACACTTGAGACAATTCTTTGGATTCTTGCCTGTGATTTACTTGGCAACTGAACAACAAAAACAAGGAGCCTTTTCAGCTTAGGCACGTCAGTTTCTTTCCCTGGTTTGGACAAACAACTAGGCTTCTCGTGAGACTCAGCATTCCCCTCCATTAATTTGGTTAATTGGGTTCAGGTGTACCTCGCTGGCCAGCTGGGCCACTCCCGCCTCTCTGCGCCGCTCGCCCGGCGCTCTCAATCCCTGATCTGCTTAACACGGGCTCATCCAGGAATTCAAGACCCTGCCCTTGACTCTTCCCAACAGCTGAGGCCAAGCCCTTACCCCTGCTTGTATTAAGCAGGTTTGCATGCTCATAGGAACAGACTCACTAGCTTAATTGTACTGGATATAGTTAAACAATTTTTGGTGGTAGAACCTGTCTGTCCGGCTAGACAGATTCCAGTCTATTTAGCCAAGCTCAGATGGCTATTAATGGTGGTCTAGGAAAATTAATCAGGTGTGGTAACAGTTTACATTATGGACGTTTAGCCTATTCAGAATGATTTGGAATGACTGAGCAGGCAAATAAGGACAGATGGGCATTGTGGGGATCAAACCTATGATACTTTGGTTAAATCATGCCATTAGGCTACCCTGCCACCCGTTACCCAGCAGCTATAAGGATAAGCCTTGGACCAAAAAACTGAATTTTAGCCCTAGTGCTTCAGTTTGGGTTCAGGTTTCTGGGCTAAATTCCCATCGGTTTTAGTCCACATTGGAAGAGGGCTACTGCCGTAGGTCCCCTCTATCAATTACAGCTGCATTCTGTGATTTATCACAGATTGAACAACAATGGACACGGTATCACGCTTGACAGATAAAGTCCTCCATCCTGTCAGAGTGAGTGATGATGTCATGACCGTGGTGATTGGGGGCCACGATGTCAGTGATCCCTAAAGACATACAACTCGTTCAGAGAAGCTGCTATTAACACCATTTGGCCACAGTGTTTTACAACAATAAATACAGGCAGGCGCCCTACATACCTGCTCTCACTCACCCTATATCCTTTATTTCCTCTAACACCCAAGCCAGGTTTCAATGTAGGTTATGCAGCACAATGAACTGTTACATTAGACCATGCATATGTGTAAATGGAGGAGGCTTGAGGCTGAAAAAATTTATCATTCGAATCAGGATTATCCGTACCCAAAGGCACCCTGGCGGCGCTGGCATCAGGGTTGATCCAGAAGGAGAGCCACGACAAGACGACGATGAGCAGCGTGGGAGCGTAAACACCCATCATGTAGAAGCCAACCTGCCGCCTTAGGGTGAAGATTACCTCCACACAGGTGTAGTAACCTGCACCAGGAATGAGACACATGATGAAATAATAATGCTGAGAAAGACAGATTGCTTTGAAAACCGGTACAAATTGCACAACATATTATTCTCTCACTGAAATATTATGACCAGGTAAGTGCAAGAAAACAATATGGCCCTTTATTGATTGTGTCTATTAAACCCACTTTAGACATGGACAGTAGATTTAGAAGATTTAATCCCTGGACAGATAGAGAGCATCAGACGCTAGCATCAACAAGTACACTTATTGTTCTCAATAGCTGCAGGCAGACTGGAGGCATTAAGTGGCATGTCAAAACAGTTTGACACGGCTCCAAGCCTCAACTCAGAGCTCGGTTAAATTTCACAGCATCAACAGAGGAAACAAACCACCAAAATACAGTGTAAAGTGAACCGCGGAAGCTACCGGCTGATCTACAATTTATCCTCATGTTGACATTTCAAATCTCCCGTGTGCAACGTGCACGGCTAGGTGTCATATGCCATGCATCAAAAGATGTACATCTACTGACGTTGGCCATATGTCTGGGGCTTTAGAGATTTAGACTAAAGAACACAAAGTGCATTAAATCATTTAATCAAACTTGCAAGCTATCTAATTAGTATTAGCTAGCTAGTGCCAGAGGTCATTGGTGTCAAGTCATGTGCCCATGGGTCACCGAGAGTGTGCAGGTTTGATTAGCTCTTCCTCTCTGGTGTGCTAATCAGTGTAATCACCTGTCTTTCTTTGGAGGAAAAACCTGCATGCTCTTGGCCCTTTACGGCCCATGATTGGACACCCCTTAACAAAAGGGGTAATGTGGTAAAGGGGTAAAGAAAAAGTTAGAGATTGTTTTGCTGGCTCTAAAAGAAGAGGATGTGGAGCAGATTCTGAATCAGAGGATGTCAGCATTTGACATCCTATAGTCTATGCGTCCTCCGAGGGAGAAAAAAGCATGGAGATTTTTATCATCTCATCCAAGTGCAAGACAGTGCCTATTTCAGGACTGTTTTCACATTGATATAATGCACAGTGTGCCTTATAGTAGAGGCCTATTCAACCCCAAGCACTCAGGGCCGTTCTGCAAAAATCAAAATGTGCCCATCAGAATGCGAGGTATATAGTTAGGAGGATGCATGCACCTGTCATCAAGCAAACCACAGAAAATAAGAAAATAACCGTATAAAGGTGCAGGGATGTCCAAAAAAAGCACCCTGTATGATCACGGACTAAAAAGGGCTTTTTAAGTTTTGCAGCGAAAAGTTTGATTGTGCACAAGGAGATGCAACTGAGTCTTAGCAGTGGTACTTATGATTCATACACTCACTTTTAGATGTGTTGCTAGTTCAAATATGTCTACTTTAGTGCTAGTTTGACTCTTGGGACAGTTTCCAGACTGTTCTTCTTAAAAGTACAGCAAAACTTTCTGTCCTGAAATGATCGTTTTAACCCCTCCTGCTACACTGAGAGCATGGCCTCCATTAGTTGGGGTTACACCAATATGGGGTGAACAAGTATACACTTCAGAGAAGCTTTCCTAATCCCATCAGAGTCTTCTCTTTCCATCTGCCCTGAGAGACTTGATGGTAGGCCCAATGGGATGGTAGAGTGGATGGGCTGAGGTAATGTTTAACTAGCCCAAGGCTCTCTGGGTGATCTTTATGCAGCATATAAGGAGTGCCTGTGTCATAGAGCAGGCTTGAACCAGTTGTACACAAAGGTGATCTTTGTGTCTGGCTGGGTTTCTATGACAACCCGTTAAAAGGCTGACCCACTGCCAGCGGTGTGCCTCCCGAGTATGAGAGCACTGAGGTCACACCAGCTCTGTGGTTAATAGAGAGTTTTTCCATTTCATTGGAAGTATCGTGCTGCACCCACACTGGGGCTATTATGTGCATGGTATAGTACCAGCACCCTGTGTGTTTTTTTATAAGAATACTCAGCAGGTTTGGTCCTGCCAGCATCCTTTGAAAGTGAGCCAGTCTGAAATTTGTTTGGGTAACTTACAGCCCGTCCCTATCATACCCAAAATGAATCAAAACAGAAAAAAAGCAGCCTAGGGTCACTAAATTTGGTGAAGTGAGCACATCTTAAAATGAATAGAACATTTTCTGTGCACAACAAGTGGAAGAAATGTGTTCACAACAATAAATTATTATAGGGAGGAGACACATCTAGAGACATAAAGTAGCTTGGCATTGAAATACTGAGGAGAAAAGTAAGGGTGTGGATGGTCATAAAAATTTGTCTTCAACTATGACAAACCCCGTTCAATGCCGAGCTTATGTATATGGAATGAAGATGATTTACTGTGAGTGAGGTTTTCAATTTCAGCTTTTTTTTTTTAAGTAAAGCTCTGTCTTAAAGCTGACCCTAATTTTAACCGAGTTGTTTTAGTTGCTTGATCTAAATCAAACCTTAACCCCACCCTTATTCCTTTTTACACGACAAAAACATGCAAACAGTGTGTGAAACTTGTGCAGTTGTTAAATAAGCCAAGAATGTATGTTCACATTATTTGTGCCCACAACACCCAATTTACACATCCTCGCTCCTCTGGGAAAACAGAACTGTCCACAGTCAGCATTTCCACATGGCAAAAAGCTCCATCTAACATGTACTATATCCTCGTAGGCTATTCAGTTGTTTAAAAAAATAAATAAATAATAAAATTCTTGAAAATAGTAAAAAATATCCATCAAAAATGTGAACTCATCAACTGGTTTTAGGTCAAACAAGAATATGCAAAATTCAACTTGAAAAAGTCTTTCCTCCTATTCATTTTTTTCTCACTTCTTTTAAGAAAAATAACATTTTAAGACTCAATACATTCTCAACATACGCAGCACATCAACTTTACATACTTTTACACATTAAAGTAGAGGACACTCAGAACTGCAAACCTCTGCCAACACTGAGCAATTCTCCATCTTGTTACACCCAAAGACATTAATACAGCCTCTCAAAATTTATTTTTTTTCTTGACCCTACAAATATACTTTTAACATATGGAGTTAATTCTCTACTTCAGTTAGCTTCATTGTCACAGCTATAAAGAATAATGGTGGAAATCCAAGATCTGGATCTCAACCTAAATCTAATCAAATTTCCCTTGGCCCAAGACCGATCTGTCCACTAAACATTAAGGAAATCTGTACATATGTTTTTGAGGCAAGCTGCTGACAGACAGACACAGAAAATATACTAACAGGGACAAAAACGTAACCTCCTTGGCGAAGGAAACAATGATCAGGGAAATAGTCGGGCACATCGACATGTTTTTAGACTCTAAATCTAATGAGGAGATTACAGCTTTGTGCTTCTTACCCACATAATAACCAGTTTAATTCAGAGGGAATAATTAATGAACAGATGAAAGAAAAACCCAAAGCTGAACATCATTTAAGTCAAAACCTTGTTTGGCTTACCAATACTGTGGTTAATGGCAGCACTTAATGATGTGACTGTGAGTTCACTGGCTCAAAGAATCTCAATCTACTCTCATTTTTTAGTGTCTAATCAGTATGTAATGTATTCAACCCGTGCTGAATTCAAGAGGAAAGTGTCTAAGAGTGGTCAATTAGCACTGGCTAAGACTGTTAAATTGAAAGGGTTATTTATGGCAATCATTTTTGAATATTTCATGTACTGTATTTATTGATTTAGTGATTTAATTTCTACTTTTCTAACAATCAAGTGTTTTGTAACTTTTATTTTGAAAATGGTTGCATAAACAAAGTTGAATACTTATTAGAAAGACAATACCTGTTCCTGCGTAGTATTTGGTGCAGTTCCCATAATCAATATCCTCTTGTTTGATGTCGAACTGTGGCAGGGCGATGGCGTCCATTTGCACCGGGTCTCCTGTCTGCCACATGAACTGCAGGTCGTCTGTCGTATACCCGACTGGATGAAGCCACAGGCATGGAGATAGACATATATGCAAATGGTTAAACACACATGCCTGAACACACACGCATGCAAACACAGATGCATACACAAACGCATGCAAGTGCACACACACCGATAAAAGCACACACCTGCATGCACATGATACATGCATACATACAGACAATAAACCAAATAGTTAAACACACACACACACACACACACACACACACAACATGGTGTGTACATGAAAAGGACAAGAATATCATGTAGGAGCACGCAGATATACAGACAGCCGTAGGCCTCAGTAATCAGCTCTGGCATTACTGTGAAATGGCTTTAAGTTGTTTTTTTTTTTTTTTCTTATTTAGTCTAAACTGCTTTGTAAACAAGATGCAATAACCAAAGTCAAGCTCAATTAGCTGGGAGACTTTCATAACAACCTTAAAATATGATGATTTATTCCACTTCTCCAAGTATTTACCGCTGAAATTGGTTTCTAAACACAAGCAAAAAGCTTTCATTTACCCCAAAACAACTATTTTATAAAAACAACAAATATATTCCCAACTCATAAATATCTCCCAAATACCATCCAGCAAATATGTATGCTGACGGGATGACATGATGTAATATATCTCAGGAATACTCACAGCTTTCAAGTTGCATCTTACACCTCTGGGTGTCCATAGGGAACAATGTCAGGTCCAGAGGACAGGACAGCGTGACAGACAACCTGTGGAAGACACACTGAATTTAATGCTTCATACTTCCATACTTCCAAATCCTTCACTGCTTAAAGGCCCGTTGAGCTCCTCTTCCGAGTTTGTCATTTATCCTCCTCCTGGTGTTGCCCTGGTGCTGTCATATCTCACAGTCTCACACATCATGTTTTATAACACATGCATTTAAAACTGCATGAGGCAAAATCAGTCATTCGCAGCTTCAAACGGCAGTGAGAGGTAACCGTTTAAGAAATGTGAACTTCATATGCTGATGTCATATGTAACATATGCATACGGCACGCAGCAGACTCGTGTTTACCAGCCCCAGTTGGTGTGTGATGTTTTACACCAAAGGATATCAAAGGGATACGAGAGGAAAAAGATTGTGAGAAACGCTGGTGAGTCCAGCTTTTTTTAGACGGGCTGCTTGGCCACTTTTGCTTAAGAGACTGCCTGTCTGCACTCATATTTCTCAAAAATGTATCATTCTATTCTATTTTGCTTTTATTCTGTCACACTTTAATATCCTACATATGAAATGTGCTATACAAATAAAGCTTGACCTGACTTGGCAGTAAAGTGTACTGCCAGACACCATAATCTCATTTGGGCAAATAGGACAAATATAAAGAGTCTGAGTTAAGAGGGATGGCAAATTCTTCTTTATTGCAGCTCCACTTTGTAATTTAGACTGATCGTATTTTCACATAAAAATATTGCCTATTGTTGCTTTGTCCTGTTGTTAAAATGAACTTCACTTGAGCAGTCCATTTAGGCAGAGTTGCTCATGTCAGTTGTTTCATTGCAAACAATGCACGTCATCATTATTCAGGTTGTTTCTGTCACTTGTGTTGCGGGACAGAAAGTGCTGTCTGTTCAGTTATTTGAGAGCTCACTGTGTGTGGAGGCTCTGGCCCTTCGCCTCTAAAACAGGGAGCAGATGACAGATGGAGCTGTCTCAGCTACCTGGCCTTCACCCGTGGTGACAACATGGCGACATCTCTGGAAACTCTGTCACTGGCTATGCTATACAAGGAACCGTTATGTAACACAGACCTTTTTTTTACCCAAAGAAACAAATTCAAATTAGTCTGCTGCACAAAATGTTTTATTATAATCCATAACATTTTCACAGAAATTAATGTCCATTTTGATTGACTGAATTGATGTGAGTGACACTTTGATTTTACTCTTGTCTTTCTAAACTGCTGGCGTCAGGTAGGTCTTTCTGGCAAGAATCCTACTGCACAAAGAAAATGATGGCTTTTATGTTTCTGGCAACAAAAACAGAGGAAGAAATGGGTGGTTTGCATGTGCAGCAAGAGCCTCTGCAGGTGAAGAGACAAAGAAAAGAGTGCCTCCTACAGAATTAAACATTTCTTCGACAGAAAATGCAAGGGAAATGAGGGAAATGTCACAGGACCAACCACAACTACGCACCAAAGATATCATTAAAATCAAAAAATGTGGAAAAACAAACATCAAAAATGGTGTGTTACCACTTTAAAGGGTCCAGTGTTACAGTAAGTTTGTGTCTGTAGTGCAACAGACCCTGTATGTTGGGTTTGAGATGCCTGGGACAGAACTTTCTATGTGGCTCAGATTTTGTGTGTGTAGTGGTTACAGCGACTTTTTTGTATGCAGCCTGGTTTTGCCATTGTGACCACACACCGCCTCAGTGAGCGTTGGTTATTTGCTTATGCACAGAGCGGGGGCTGCGCAGAATCTGAAAGTGAGCCGGCAGGATTACTTGAAACAAGGTTTCGCAGTCAAGTAGGATTTTGTATTTGAATATGACCAGATGCCCCGGTGGTTAAGCAGACCATTCGATGATTGAAAAAACACATTTCATATCCAACAACAGCAATATCCAACGTGTGCCCGTCATCAGTCATGTGTCCTTTAGAGTTGTCCTTCAGCAAGACACTGATCCATTACCAACTCAATCATTTTAAGTCAGGCTGGACAAGAGTGCCAGCTAAATGCCCAACATGTACAATTCTGTTTGTGTGTGTGTATGTGGCCTTATCATCAACAAAGGACATTTGCTTTATCACCAGCATTAGCATGCTAGATCCATTTCGAAGCTACAGTACTGCGCTTGTGATGGAGCAAATAACAAGCAGAGAAATGCACTGGCCAAATGTCAAACGTTAACAGTCCAGTGACATATGATATGTCAAATACCTCATTAGTGTGCTAGTTAGCGCTTATGACAGCCTCTGTACTGTATCACACTTCCATATGTATGATAGCTGTAATCCAATAAAGCAGTGACATTAACAATCAGGCAGATTTCTAAACACATTTGGCAAAAATATGGATATACTGGCACCGCTAGCCAGGAAAGTAAATGTAGAAAACGTCCTCTAAAATCTTTTTTGGAGGGAACATTATGTGTTGTATACCAACAGCTCTTTATATAATAAGAGACTAGCATAAAGTTGCAATGAAGCTCTTTCCTGGAATTATTAACTGCTTAAATGATCTGAATAATATGGCACATTTTAAAAGCTTTCAGTTGATCTTAGAATCCAAACATTGCAAATGTTACTTTCTTCATTTGCATCTTACACAAGTAATATCATCGTAACATCGTGAACATTGCCAACAACTGCAATGCACAAAGCAAACTTTGACATGAATACTCTTCATTTTGTCTTACTGTTTGCAGCACTACAGTTTATTGCTTTTAATACAAGTGGTAGTAATAGTAGTGATTGCAAACAACATTCAAACAGAACAAATTACCTCATACTGATGAGGACGTCTCCATTACGGAAGATGAACAGGAGAATGTTTTCTTGAGTCACATCGTGAAAGTTGGCGCTCTTCTCATTAGCGAAGAACAGATCGGGCTTCCAGAGGCATTTGAACATCTTGGGATCGACAGTCAGCGAGTCGGACTTGAAGTCCTGCGGTAACCTCAGCCTGGGGTCATTCCAGCGCTGCCTCAGGAAGATGTTGACTCGATAATCCTGTTAGGTTAAAGACAGATCAACATTTCAGCCAAGAGTTAGCGCGGCTCATGTTAAAGACAAAATCACTTTCAAAGAATTTGGCAAATTAAAGTGAAACTCATTGATTGGAGGAAAATACAGAGTGTGTTCATTTGTTTCTCCCGTGAACTCTGGCCTCTGGTTGTGAGACTGGTGAACTAGAACTTAATGATTTCACTTTGAACTACAACTGAACTCATTGCAAAAATTTGTAGAAGAAAGTTGTATTTGAAACAAGTGAATTACAATGAATTACTAGACGTGCTGTCGGTGAACAACAGCAGGGTATATCCCTGAAACAACCTGAGAGTGGCTAGACGATGGCGGAAAATGGAGGAAAGATCATTGGGTCACCAAAATCCAGACATCACAAATGTGCACGGTGCATTTAAAAAGATTTTTTAAAAAAAGTACTGGAGGGAATGTATTGATAGCCAGGATCTGCAGCAGCAGTTGGGGCAAATCCATAATAAATTTACCCTATTGACAGATTGACATTTTCCACTTTTGCACTTAATGACAAGTTTGTTTTTTCCTTGAGACCATTTTAACATATTTGGTGAAATTCTACAGCTGCAGAGAAAACACTCACCATATTTACGTTTGAAGCAATCGACATACAGGGAGCTGCACAGGCCAAGTGTCAAATGTTATCAATACACCAACATATGGCTCCAGCAAATACCTCATTAGCGTGCCTATTAGTGCAACTTCCACAGTACTGTTGGTGGGAACGTATCACTCAGCGAGGCTTCTGGCCGTTTTGTTGTGCCTACTCTGATGGCATGAGGCAAGCTGCAGTGGGACCAGGTGTTGGGAGGGACTATTAAGGCTCAGTGCGAAGATGGATGACATGTCAAATAAAGCCACCAAAATACCAGCTGTGTGTGGGTGTCAGGGTAAGAAATTAACTTTTTTTCTTCGATGGGAATTTTTCGCCCCCTTGATGTGATTTTGATGAGCATTCTGATCCTTTTCGGGGGACAAAAGGAACTGTGAAATGGCATATTTGAGCTGAAACTGAACATTTCCTGTGCTCGCCGCCCACAAAATGATGCTGCTGTTTTCCCAACCCTGTGTCACCAACCACTCCATCTTACACACATTTTTTTTTTTTTTTTGCATATCACCGTTTTTAGCATTTCAGAATGCTAACAGGGCAAAATGCAAAAATGGTGCTCAATTATCAGGGTCATATTTTGCCACTCATATTTAATTTCACTGACATTTCATGAACTCTCAAGGGCAATTTGGCCTGGGCCCCCGTTAATTACAGACCCTGGAGTGTGCGTTTTGATTAACTTTTGTGTGCGTTTATCACCCAATATTTTAGAAGGCTTTAATAAATAATTCAGCTCTGAAAACTAAATGTCATACTTTAAACTACAACAGCTTTCATCTACAAAAAGGGGAAACTTTTCAAAACAAAGTGTGAACATTGAACTTCAAAAAGGTGCAGTCTGTGTCATGCTTTGTACTATATTTTGATGCACGAGCTATTACTCTTTTACATGAAGTGGTGACAGCGAACCAGCAAAAGTGCATATGGTATACACCTGAAAGTTTACCCTCCAAACTGCTTTTCTGGAAAAGCTCTTTGAAATTCAAATTATTTTTGGAGTTCAATTTATCAATATATTCTATTAATACTGTGACATGAGAGTAAATATTGTCTAAGATTTAGGATACTGTACTGTCATGATATGGCATGAATGTTTAAAGGGCTTTAAAGGCTGCATGACAATAAAGTTATGAAATTTTTTGAATTTTTTTGTTTCAGACAGTTCTAGTTGTTCTATTATTTGCCTCTACCTACTTTGCTTGATTGTTTATCAAAAATGTCTTGTATGTAAATATTGTATGAATGCACCAACAGTTGTGTGACATCATTGTTAATACTGATGGAGGTATAAATATCGTGCTATCTGAATTTGTCCATTTCTTTCTGAGCTCTAACTGCACGTGAACCAGACACAAGTCCAGCAAAAAGGCCCTTGTTTTATTTTATGGACAAACAAGAAAGGTACAAAGCACAAGTGCAATAAAAGGAGGAAGAGCAGTGGCAAGACCAGCAAAAATGTCAGCTCATTCTCTCATGCTTTCTTCAGTCCTGTGCACCATTATGTGAAAGCAGCGGCCAATTTGCTGATATCTCATTTTGCAAGGCGAGACTTCATTTCGCCGGGTCCAGCTCGTCCTCGAGCTACAGCAGAAATACTGTTGTCTCCTCCCTGACATGAGGACGGGCCAACTCCTACACCTTCTTCTTTCTGAAAACCAGACAAGCAAATATATCTTCCCCCTGGCTCGCTATCAAGCTGCCAGTACCGGGTTCGATTCAGGGGAGATTTAACACAGCCGCTCGCTGTAATCAAAGAGGGAAACTCAAGCTGAGGCGCACTAAAAAAAAAAAAAAAAAAAAAACATGGCGGCAATTTATTTCATCTCACAACATCAAATTAGTCATCCTCTCCGGACAAGCACGCTCATAAAGTGAAAATACATGCGCTAACTACGGTGGGCGCACAGTGGTGTTCTGGCCGGTTGGAGGTGTAAATGATGAGAGGATTTCCTGAGATCAGAATCCCCACTGAGTGATAAATGGCGGAGCAGAGGTGACCAGCTGTCTCTCCCCCTTCCCCTCCCTGACGCGCTCTGAATCTCTCACTTTCACACTCTTTCTGCGTCTCGTCGGGACGGCCGGAGGAAAAGAGGGAAGCCAAGAGTTGCCGTTTGGGAGTCACTCGCTCTGTTTGGACGGACTCGACTTGACTCCCCCACACTCCCACTCTCAATCTCATCCTCGCCTTCTATCATTCTCTCTTTCGTTCCTTCTTTCTCTGTCTTCCTCCTTGTTTTCTCCGCCGTCTATTACCCCTTTCTTATTCCTTTCCCCTCTCTTGCTTTCTTTCTTCCACTCTCCTTTATCTCCCACCTTTGCTTTACACTCGTTTTTCTCTTCTCTCTCTTCCCTCTCCACCTCCTTTTCTGTCTTTTCCTCTTCCTTCAGCTCTATCGGTTTCTCTCATCTTTCTTCCCCTTTGTCTCTTCATCCCTCTCCTTATCCCTCCTCCTCTCAGAATCAAGTACAAATGAGCTTTGTTAGCTTTGTACATAAAGACAGACAGTACGGTGACAAAACATAACAGTATAACAACAGTAAAATCAATAACAAACAGTGAATAGAAGAAAACAATATCCATAAAATATTAATAATAAAGCAATCACTTATGAAAGGAATTAAGATCATTCTGATTGTATAGGTACCAATACAACAGTGATCTCATTTTTCAAATATGTATATTTGCATATACTCCCATATCTGATGACATTTTGAGACATTTTTAAATGACTATGTCTGTATTTTCACCTAATAATGCCTTAAACTTTGGTGTTTCGGTGAGTTCTCTCTTTCTTCCCCCCTTCTTCCCTTCTTTCCTCTCTGTCTCTTCTTCTCTCTTGTTTCCCTCCTTATCAATCCCTCCCTCTCTCTCTTCTTCCTCTTTCCTCTCTCTTTCTCGCTCTGTTTCTCCCTCCCACCCTTTCAACTCTCTCTTCCTCCAACTTTTGGGGGAAAGGGAAAAAAAAGCTGCATTGTTTTGGTTTCCCACTTTCAGCGTAGTTGTGCGTGCGACACACATCATCCTAATCGCTCCTGGTGTGAAATTCCCCACCGCCGGCTTTTAAAGCGAACTGGAGTGCAGACACACCCCACTGATCTGCAGCCAAAGGAAATATTTTCAGCGGAGATTTTCATTCCAGGTTCTAAGATCTAAGGCTTTATTCGGAGTGTCGCTCCCTGTTGAGTGATCAACAGTGAGACATTCATCAGGGATACTCCTCTGAACCCGGAGACTTTCCAGGCCTGCCTCATGACAGGAGCACAGGCATGACCACATCTATGATGGGAAATTTAGTCTGCTTATTTTGTGTCCCAGTGAAGTGTTACTTTCTAAAGTACTCGGTCAGTATATCCAGTTTGAAAAGGGAAAACATGGCCTGAACTTCATCATTACGGTCTTTTGTCAAACTTAAGTATCCTTTAAACCGTGGCATGATTTGTTGTCCATCTGTCCCTCCATCTGCTTGTCAAAAGGTGATATCTCAGACACCACCGGTCTGATTTTTCTGGCATTGCATTGTGGTCTACTTTACAAAAAAAAAATAAAACAAAAAACAATATGACGAAACTTGGATGAAGCTTGGGGAGATGATAGATCACTGAAAGGTCCAAGCAGGGGACAACATGTTGATGTTTTATTACTGCGCCATCATTAATTTTTTTGTGCATTAGTCCTTTATTTGAGCAGTAAAACTCTCCAGATGCCAAACCATGAAACTGAGCTGGCATTGAGTAAGTGTCGGGTGTGTTCAAGTTCATGAGGTTGCATCACGTAAAACTGTGGATTCTATCATTATGCATCACATGCAGCTGGATGGCCTTGCATTGAATTATTGCAATTATCCTGTTTCAGTTAACTAAGATTGGTCGGACTTTCTTTGTTTAGATTTCAGTCTATTTACTGCTCCTCCTCCACTTAGTAATGCCTGAATATATTGATTGAAGTAGCCTGTTATTGTTAACTGGCTCCTCCCAGCAGCTTCAAATAAAATGACAACAGTAGGCCGGGCCTATTAGCAGCCTTCAGAGATGTTCTCTTTATTGTTTCCTTAGTGATCTAGAGTCGACCCAGTGCCATCCTTGAGTTTAATCTATTCATTAGCATTCAAACAGCGTTTCTTTATCAGCAATTAAGCCATCAGATAAATGAGGCATGAAAACCCCAGTCTTCATAATGATTCCCTGCTAAATAGTCTGATACAGTCTTGAACACGAGCTAATGCGAGCTTTCCAAAATCTGTATGGCAAAGCAGTATTTCACCCATGAACCACTGCTCATGAATGGCACAAATATTGATGATCAATATTGAGATGCTGATGAAGGGGGAATACATCTCACCATAGTGGTTTCCTGGATCGAGCCGAAGCTGTTGATGAAAATGTTCACTCTGTCTTCCACAGGAATGCCTGCACAAAAAAAAGAAGAGAAAACAGAATATAAGAGATTGGTTTAAGGTTGGAATCTGCTGTCTTGAATGTGACAGCCCACTGTCCTTGCAACATAAGTGTCAGTATGTACTGTGAAATCCTGTAAATCAATTCATCTCTGCACCAAGGTCACCCAAGATGCCTTTCCTGCACATTCATTGTACTTCATGATTAAATTGATTCTGTTACTGATTATGAATCATGAAACACTAAAATAATAAAAAAAATCCTCTCAGGAGCATCCTTGTCATCCTGCATAATTGTAATGCCATTTGCACATATTCATGTCTCTCAGTCTCCACTCAACCTGCTGCATAAAGTAATAAAATCCTTGATGAATCGCAACTGCTCACAATGCTTTAAATAAATTGTTTCTCAGTGACTAGGAGCTGTTTACTTGAAGCACCGGAGTTTAACATAAGCAAATCTAACGAGCAAATCAGAAAATTAATCTGCATAATATGGAGGCCTCATATAGCTCATGGATTCCATAGTGCAATTATGAGCCAGGCAAACTTATTAGTATTCAAAAAGCACTCTGATGTTGCATTAAATTCCTCTGGCCTATAAAAGCGGCTCCCAATTTTATAGGTGATGCACAAGGCACAGTTTAGGATGCAATTTGGGAGATTATAATATTGATGTTAATGGACCGGGAGCTTTCATCTCGCCTTGATATGAAGAGCAGATGCTTGGCTGCTGGACCAATGGCAAGCAGTCGTACAGGGAGCTGATTCTGCACACACCACATCAAACACTGAGTCACAGATGCAGCCGCTGCCAAGTGCCAGAGGAAGGAGATTGTCTGAGGATCCACCTTCGACTGGTATGACCATCAGGCAGACTTAGCCCCCTATAGCCAACAGGCACCTCTTTTTTTTTACCAGGCAGCAGTGAACACATGTACGTGCTAGTCATGCTGTTTTTATGAGACTATTGAAAACCGTTGCAATCCTTGGCTAAAAGCTGAAATTCCTTTTGCCTCTGTCATCCAGCTATCCGAGAGCACGAAAAACATTTGAGGATTTCTGCACTGTCAAGGATGTGCAATAGTGTGTCATTGTCATTGTGCAAAAAAAAAAAAAAAGGCTGCAAGATAAAAGGAACAACAAGAAAATAAAGCCAATTCTGCATTTCAGGAAGGTAACTGCATGAGAGCAAGAGATGAATTGTTGTTGCTTCTTTATCGAGATTTGCTTCGTTCATGAATGCAAATAGTGAATGCAATTAGGCTGTTGATTACAAAACCCAATCAGATTAACGGAACATGAAAAAGCAATCATTTTGTGCATCAGAATTTCAAAATAAAATACAGTCTCACTGCAGTTAGATCGACATATTGAGCTAACATTGATCTTTTCATTAACCACCAAATATCAAACAGTCAATGTCCTCCACTGCCAGTATAATAGAAGTTGCTTTCTGACCTAAGTTACATAAAATCACTGTGAAATCTCGATCAAACTCTGGAAGAATTTAGATGTCACATAATGGTCTAAATGGCATTTCTTTCTGCTGAGAACAAATTCCTAGGGAAACACTTACAGTCAAATTTATGGTCAGAACAAGTAGTAGCAAATAATTTACCACCTTTACCGATCAAACAGTTTGGTAGGTGAAATAATCCATCCATTATATTCTCATATGAAGTTCATAGTTACAGCAACAAAACAATAAGTACTGTATATTCAGTCAATCAAGTGAAATGTGAAGTGGAGCTCAGCTGACTGAAACCAGCAGCAGTGTGACACTGACACAGTGTGTTTGAAAGTAAGAGGTTAATGTGATGTATGGGTGCATATCTGACTTCAACTCCACCGACCTGGGTTCAAGTCCCAGCTCAAGCAAAGACGTTTTCTGCGGTGAGTTATGTTTCCATTTTCAGTTCGTTTTTTTTCTTATTCACTCACGAAATGGAGAGGGAGCCCCGTTTCTGGAGGTTATGCAGGTTACCTGTGAAGTGCTGCCTGCCCTGACTGTGACCAAATTGATTTAGTTGCATAACTTAAACTCTAACCTTAACCAAAAATTAACCCTCGCGGAAGAGTTCACCAACCTCATTTAAAGTAGTTTTATTTGATTTTGGCACAATCACAGCTGTTAAGGCACAAATCAACCTTTGGTAGCATGTCATGCAGCTGCTGTGGGAACACGCTGAATAATCACACAAAAACCGACGGTGAGTGTGTGAAGGGATGATTGAGAGGAAGAGTGACTAGCGTGGAGATCAGAGAGACTGTCTAAGGTCACAGATTCACCCGCAAGAGCATCAACTTAATACCTTAAATTTAATTTAATTTCACTGAGTGAGAGACTGAGACAGAGACGGATGAAGAGAGGGAGACTTGCCTTTGAAGTTAGGCCTTATTCTGGGATCATAGCTGATCAGTAACCTGTTCAAGATGTTACTGGTTGAATTTGCAGGGACCCGTGCCAGATCCTCAGATGACAGCTGTCTGCAAAGAAGAAAGAAAGAGAGGGAACTGCAGGCACGATTACATTAACGGGTCAAATTCCTAGCAGATTAACAGCGCAGACACACTGTACATCCACTTCTGCTCTGTATACCATTTGATTAAACTATAACCTGAGAAAGCTACCAGTTGGGGATTGAATTGGATTTTAACATTTGGACCACCCAGGCAATGTTAGGATGAAGGAACCTTTAGAAATGGGACGGGGTTCTATTCGGAGATGTTTCCAAATCATCATCGAGGCAAAAGTTCACATGGTCCCCTGGGCAGGGAGAGAATAAATCTTTCGACCTTTTCGGGAAACATAAATTGAAGTTTTTATAGGAATTCCACAGTACACTGCAAAAACTGTCCACAGCAAAAATGTCTCAAGTTATTTAGTGTCATGTTTAGTCATCAAATCTTATTTTTCACTTGGTCCAGGATTTTTGTTCCAGCAGATCCACTGGAGTCAGGAAAATGAAATTCAAGAGAAGCCTTGAAACATGTTAATTTGCACTGGAAACAAGTGACATTATCTCTCATCATTAGCACAGTTTTTGACTCACTTTAACATTTTAAGTCTCCAAGTCATTAAATCTGCCACGTGGGTGGCAGTGGATGATTAAATGATGTGTTGGGTTAGATATTTTTTGTAGTATATTTCCAGTTTTTCCTCAAACCTAGTGCCAAATATTCCTCGTGAACCAGCGTGCAAATAGCTACAAGGCATCGGATGAAAATGAACATCATAACATGAAGCGGTGACTTTCAAAGATTTTCAGCCAAACATTCAAGAAACATCATTTGTTTTCTGTGGGGTTGATTGATGAAAGAACAATAGCAGAGAGAGAGGGGGAGGGGGGAGGAGGGAGAGCAGGATCTGGCATGAGAGAAAGGAAAAATGGAAAGCCTCCATGTGGGTGGCAGTGAATTCTACTGCCAAAGAATTTCCCCCTGTCAAAGCACTTTACATATCATTATGTAAACCTTATCACGCACTGAGGATGAGTTAAAGTGCTCGGCAGGAATGCTGCACAGAGTATGTGTACGTTCTGCGGTTCCCCTGATCAAAGTGAAAGCCATAAGTCCCATCACATAACTAAACCGCTTTTTTTTTTTTTTTCCTCCCTTGTCTTTCAGCAGGCCATTCTGACAACCCCGAGCACTAAAGCTAAACTGGAACCAAGTGGCTGCCTTGATCCACAAAGACATACAGTGTACTGTAACTGTACAGTGCTAAACAAGGAATATATCATACGGCTTACACTTGCCAATACTAAGACAACTTGAAAAGGTTTTCCCCTCATTTCAAGAAGTTGATTGTGGAGCCATTTGTTACCATTCAAGGCTTTAGTGCTGTGAGACTTTAAATATACGAAGCAAAATTTCTAAGTGGATGGACTAAGTGGAAAATACACTAGTTCAATTTATTAAAAGAAAAAAAAACAATAAAACAAAATCACTCCACTTGTTTCATAATGTTGCTAGAATAACCTGAAACAAATCAACCAAAATCTTATCAGCTGATTCGCTATAGAGCTACTTGCTTACCAGGGTTGATTTTTGGATAATTTTTTTGGTGCTCTAGGACTGTACTGGAGAGCAGCACATACAGGTGAGCAACGTGTAACTGATGAGATTTGGTCTGAATCGATTGGTATTATGAAATAACAAGAGGGTTTAGGGCAAAAATTAGTTATGCTTTATGTTGATAAAACAATTGAGGTTTTATTCAGTTAGGCACCTGTTTGCCTTACTCCACATACACGGTGTTAAAGAAGCATAACTATAATTGCCAGTGCTGGGATGATTAAAAAGTACATTAAACATGCAAAGTCCTAAAATGGGGATTTCAGAAAAACAGTTTCAGTTTCATTTTCTTTATTTGGAAGTTGTGATTCATTTGAACAGAATAGCACCCTGAAATTCATCCACAGCAACAGCACGTTATGTGATTACTTGGTCACACTAAATTTGTTTTCTATGTTATGCTATGCTATGTTATGCTACATTGTTATGCCATATAATGCTATGTAAACATAATGCTATGTTATGTTATTATGTTGTTATGCTATGCTATGCTATGCTAAATTGTTATGCTATGCTATGCTATGCTATGCTATGTTATGTTATGTTATGTTGTTATGCTATGCTATGTTGTTATAATGCTATGTTATGCTATACTGTTATGTTAAGCCATGTTCTGTTATGTAATGCCTTTATGTTAAGATGGCTCTGCCTGAGGTCTTGTTAATCCAGTACTTACGAAGGGCAGTAAACCTGCTTTCCTTTCTTTTTCCCCTTCTTGGTTCCTTTTTCTTTGCCTGATCCTCCCTCTAGACAAAGAAAGAGGACTAGCAGAAAGATGGACAGCTTCTTCAAGCTCATACTGGTGTGAGTCGAGCCGTAAGCCTGTGGAGGGGAAAAACACAGTCGTTAAATCATATATTATCTTAAATGATATATTATTAACCCAGAGTGAACTGCTGTCGTTTCACATTCAATGAACCTCGGCATTCCACTGCACAAAATAAGTGATCCATGTAATATCTGCATTTAGTGACAGTACACAGCTTTGGACTTTACATCCCTCTAATGAAGTGCACTGAGTTTCTCCAGATGTATGGGTCACACATGATTCTTATATATTTCACTTCTCTATGATGCAGGATCATTTTAGCAGGAGCTCAGCAGGTTGTATACTATGTGAACACAGTGACTTGGACCTTTGCACTCTTTACTTTTGGTTACTTGTTATGTTAATAGTCTAAAACTGAACAGAGGATAAAGAAAACACAAGCCACAGATCATGATCTGTGTTTCTTCAATGAGCCACAAAGTGTCTTCAGTGAAAGCCTCCTCTCACCTCCATGTTCCACCAAATGTTTCAAGAAGCCTGTCATAAGATACTACAGTGAGTCAACCCCAGAGTATTTCATCAGCTTGAACTGATTAATACTGATTGCGTGTGTATATATTGTTTTCTCTTTTTCTTTCTCCTTACTTTTCGACGAATATTTTCCAAAGAATTAAAGCAGTCATTCATTCACTCATTCATTCCTTCATTCATTCATTCATTCACATACATGTTTAAAATGTACATGGTTAGGTTTTGCAGTCAATCATACGGCTTTAAAAAAACCTAGCATGCGCAAACATAAATGCATTCTGGGATAATGATGGTTCTTGAATTGAAATGTGAATTGAATGTAAGTTCGCTGACACTTACATACACTTTGTTAGGAATTTTCACTCCAAATTCCTCATGATTTACTAATTATATACATGAACCTACACTTCAGTACAGTATAAAGGCCTATTATTGCTCTTTCTATATGTAGCTGTAGAATCCATTCATCATCGACACAATTGTAAATTGTAGTTGATATAGATCATTTGGTTTGATGTATAATAACTGTGGTGTTCAGTCCCTGCATGCACCACAAATTCTATAATGTGGGCGGTAATATAGCCCTGTGTGTTTATCATAAATCTTCTTTGTTAAAAAATCCTAACCCTGCCCTATTTCTAACACAACCACACCTACACGCACTTCCTACCCACAGGCTGTGTGTTTTTACATTCCTTGATTGGGGTCATTAATCAGCTAGCAGCGATTGTAGCACCTGCGTGATTCATTCCACCTGGGAAAGCGGTGCCCTTTTGTTGCATAGGGACATTGAGACCTACGGTGCAGCCAGCAGCCTCAAGCCGCCGGCCCTGCCAGCAGACTATATATTAACTCAAGCAGTTTATTGTCTAGACAGAGATGCTCTCTCTCTCCCTCTCTCTCTCTCTCCCTCTCTCTGTTCCTCTCCGTCATGGCCCACTAGTCCTCTGTCTGCTCCTCGCCTTCACATTGATCATCATCTTCTCCAGCAGAGTCGTTTAGCAGAGTCATTTCCACAGCTCTGCTCGGCGCCTTGGCTCTCTTTGCGAACACATCGGCTCGCTTTAACTAAGTTACCGCTGTTTCATCAATTTGGAAAAATTCCACTGAAAATGGGAAGCTGGTGTCCCCGATTCTATAAGACGGAGCACCCATACATAAACACATACAGTAACACTTACACACACACACATGCACACACACATAGGTATCAGATGGCAACAGCTGGAACGATGGCGACTGTTTGACTTGGCACATAACCACATACCTTACAAACCATTTCTTATGTGACCCACAATTCCTCTGACCTATCTTCCCTCTATAATCTGTCTTGATGACAGCCACCGCCTCTTCCCTCCACTCAAGTCTCCCTCAAGACGTTCCTTAACTTGTTTGCATGGTGCTGTAGAGATTAAATGCAGGATTTCATCACAAAGAGAGATAGCAAACATTTTTTTTAAAAATGATACTTTCACTTACAAAATGATCACTAGCATGAAAGTGAAACACCTTTCTGAATTAAGTTATGGATCATCTTGCATTATTTGCAAGCAAAAAAGTTTCTGAAGACACAATTTAATCAGTGTGATGTTTGCAATAAAGTGCAGAGGTTTTTCAGCTTGATAAATTGGTTCCCCTTAGAGTTTTTAAGTCATTATTAAAAACTTTGAGAATGATATGGGGCTGCCTTTGCTTCAGCTAGAGACAGTTTATTGGTGTATACTGTATATTGGTATATTATTAGAATTGGTAGTATGTGTCTCATGTTGTTTTTGTCTGACTCTGAATAGCTGCTTCTCATGTTGGCCAAGACGCCCATGAAAAAGACAGTGACTATCCTGGTGAAATAAAGGTTCATATTTTTTTAAACACCCACCGAAATAAAGGTAGCAAAGGTTTTCCTAAATGAGAATATCCAGAATGAAATCGTTAAAATATTGATGTCAACATATATAAAGTGGGAAGTCACATCCATGCTGAATAAATGATAGTGCAGGGGAAAGTAGGTCTAACAGAGGCGAGGTCTTAAACTCGACCTTGGCACGCTCTGAGTCAACTTCTGTACCACAAGAGCAGAACATCGCCCCTGTCATGTTTTACTGTGGGCAATGTTGAACTGTGCAAGGGTGGTCATACAGTAGCTGACAGTGACTCAAGTGCCCATAATGCTCTGCCCCGTGAGTACAAGGTCAATAAGCAATCCTGCCCTGCCAACATGACTTCCTCTAGCTGTGCTTCCATTGCATTATTGGATTGTGGATCACTCCCATGTTCCTAATAGGAAAAGCAATTGCTGCAGGTAGTAGAAAATGCTTATGCTAAATAGTGCCTGTGGCAATATTGCCAGTTTCATATAAGATTATCTTATTTGTTATAACTTAGATTTTTGCATAATGTTTTGATACAAGGTAAGGCCTGTGCAATGTTTATCATTATAGGTTAATATTTATATTCAGGGTTGAAGCAATGCAAAAACAACAACAACAACAACAACAAAGCAGACAGACTACTTTAGCAGTCACAACCTGTAGCTGCCCGTTTCATCAGGTCACTTTGAAACAAGGAAGTGTAAGAAAAGGTGCAGACACTTTGCCAGAGCCTGAGAGGAGCAGGAGGGATGGGAGTGAGAAGACAGCAATAGCGACCACCATGACGAGAGGGGGAGAATGCAGGGGGGGGAAGATGCCATTACATATGAACACCAGCATACATCTCATGCATTACACATGACCATACACAATGAACGGAAATAACCAAGAAGCCGTTCCATACAAAAAAAAATGCAATGCAATACCACTCACCATTTGGTTTTCCTGCAAGCCAATTCCTTAGAAAACTAGACCCGGCAAAGCTGACTGTGCAAATAGTCGTTAAAACAGCCTTCACGACCAGCCGCTGTCTTTCTCTCCCATTCTGCTCTCCGCCCTCTTCACAGAAGCGATTTGTTGAATGAGGGGAAAAGTTACATCTCGGCAAATTGCCAATGTTTGTTTTTTTTTTTTATTTTCGCGCCTGGTTTTGTTATTATTTGGATTCGGTGTGTATATGGCCGCTGCCCTTTCGCCTCAGCTCGGGATGCCCAAGATGGAGGCTTGCGTGTACCTGTCATGCAACATGCGCAGTAGCGGCAGCGCGGAGCAGGAGAGCATCAGTCCCATCAGCACCACGGACAGCCGCTCGCAGCCTCCACAGCACAGCCGCTGATGCTAATCCATTACGTAAAGAGCAATAATGCATAGATTCACGAGATGGGAGCAGGCGCCTCACTATTTATAGCAGCTTGTACCATATTTAGAGGGAGATGGACGTGAACTGTGAGACTGTAAAGCAGGAATGAGCGTCAACAAATCATGAATGCAATGAGGTTCAGGCTAAGGGGCAGGTCATCTGTAGGCTTGTTGTGGTATTTATTATGAGGAATTTTGCAGGCTTGGTTATAAATAATTGCTATTTGATTTTTTTTCTGTCTAAATAGACATAAGTGAGTGAATCAATGAATCAGTCAAATATTATTTTAGTGCCAAGCCACACAAGCATCTCACAAAAATGACACATTATATGAGAAACATAAAAATATGCATAATGGTTGGCAGAGGAAACCACCTCACTACCAAATAGGCCAAGCACATTGGCCTTTACCACTACAGTATAGCCCTCTGTATAAATGATGATCCATTAGTAAAATCAAACCCTCCTGTACAGTGTTTAGCTTCGTGCTGGTGATGAATTTCATTTCAAGACGTTTGACTGCCCTAGAAAATGGAAGCTGAGAAGCTGAGA